>PVHY01005180.1:0-85400 GCA_004024945.1 Uropsilus gracilis | reverse complement strand
CCTGCATAACAAAGAATGGGAAAGTATGCTTTGGAAATTCATTATTGTCTTCAGAGCAAAAGCTACCTAATTGTTGCTTATCTGATTAAACCTCAGATCCAAAGTGAATGCAATGCTTATTTTGTAATATTTAAATGTTTTACCAATTTTAAGTCATTGGAATCTAGTTCTGTGATATATTTATACATATAGTTATAACAAGAGGTAATATTGGCTTGCATTATATATATATAATTTTTTTATATAATTTTTTGAGGATTCTATGAATGAATTCATGTATTCCAATGCAATGCTGAAAGATTAGGAAGAAGAAATATAATTATGCAATTATTTGCAAATACTCTATTCTTGACAATTTTTGGCATAATAGAAAAGAAAGAGAAATAAGCAATAGCAAAGATAAAAAGTACTACAGCCGTAAGGCTTTCGTACAAATGTACTTCTTATAATGACAGCCTTTATTGTTCAAATTTGAGAAAAAAAATAAAGGTGATGACCTGAATTTCATCATGATGATTATTATTCCCCTATGGTCTTTTGTCAATCTCTATAGTCAGGAACCCTCAGCTAGTCCCAGTCTACAGAAGAGAAGCCTGACTGACACAGCTCCGTTTCCTATTTGCCTTGCTTTCTTCATTTTTTGTATATGAGAATGTTCAAACTTTAATGACACAGATTTATCTTTAAGATTTAAACTACTAAATATAATTATCAATGGTGTTTACATTTCAAAAGAGTCATGATAATAATAGTATGCATGGTTGGATGACATTTTTGAAAACTAAAAAGCTGATAGAGTTATTTAAATAAATCCATTCGGAAAAGAACACATATCTAGTGAGAGATGATGGGATTTCAATATTTTGGCTTAAATATATACTAAGGTTAAAAATATGTAGTTTTTAATTAGAACCATGTAAAGCAAATTCTATGCATAATTAATTTACCTAAAAATAAGGGAAATTATAAAATTGGGTGTAAACATTAGACATTGCTATCACACAGTTAATGTTTCTAAGACAATCAAATTCTTTGTGAATGAACTAAATTTATTATAGACTTCACATATTCTTTAATCTCATAAAAGCAAAAAAATATGTGAAATAACTTTAAAATTATCCAGTCACCGTTTTAAAGTGTCTATCTGAAATGATGAAAAATGGTGACCTGCATTTTTTTTAATATAACCCACTTTTCTAGACTTCTAGTCAAAATTATTCCTTACCTTCTAACAACACTCAAATTCCCAAGAAAATGGAGATAATATTTTTATTTTCTTTAATATTTGGCTTGATTTTGCTGTTGTTGCTTAATAAAAATGTATGTATCAGTACAGATATCGATAGCTATATACCTCTAAAAATTGTAAGACTGACAGAATATGTATGTATATCTCACTCTTTCTGTATCTATATCTGTAATTATTTCTTAAGTTCTAAAGAAGAAAAGATAGCCACATGCAGGTATTAAAAGTTACTGGTTTTATATAAGAAGTCACTGTAAGTCTTTTCCCCTCAAAACTCTAATTTTATCTACTGGACAAACCCAGGAATTTTCCTATAGGTCTACATTCATTCAATTAAAGCACTGCTTAAGCAAACATAGAACTATTCTTCATATGAAGTCATGACCCCAACATGGGCAGTTATATGTAGGCATTGCCATTAGTTGTGTCTTGGAAACACAAAGACCTAAATGGAATAAGGATACTTCTTTCTTTTACTTTACTGCAAATCCCAGGTGTGGAAGAGAAAATGGATCACCAGGAGGGTGTGTGAGGAGAAAATGGAATCTTTGTTTTTTGGGAGAAAAAAAAATTGGGAGAGAGAGAGAGAGAAGAGAGAACTAAAAAGAAAGAAGCAGAGACTGGGGGGACACAGACTTTGGAAGGGGAGAGAGACGAAAATGCAGACTGGTAAAGAGTAGCCTAGTGGATGGCAAAATAGTAGCCAGTGTGGAGAAGTTGGTGCTGCAGCAAGGTGACATGGAAAGCTGGTACCTGAAGATAGTCAGGGATTTGTGAATTTGGTTTTATATCAGCATGTATTGCAGAAGTTTGAAGAGCCTTGGAGAAGCCACAGCTCAGAACACTGGAGAGAGAAGAAGCAAAGAAAAGACACTGGAGATACAATGGGCTTTGCAGAGTGCCTGCCTCAGGTTTGGAGGGGCAAAGGGGCACCACCTTGTGTTTTGTGACCTTTGGGATTTAAGATGGTGACCAGGGTAAGATAAGTAACCACTGTGGCTTTAAGCACTTTTTGTTTTCCCACTTAATTTTCCTTGTACATGAAACACTTGTTAAAATTGCATTTGACAACAACTGCTACATGCAGTTGGTAAGAACTTTAAATAATCTGGACAGCAGAACTGCATTTTAAAAGTGCCACTTTTTCCCTTTGACTTGTTGATTGGCAGCTTCTGCCCCATCTGCACCTGATATCACATACATTCTGTACTTTTAGGGCAGTATTTACATATAGTCATTAGGATCAGATATTATTTTAAAGGTTTAAGTAGGAAGGTGACCCTATTATTTAGAGAAGTATAAAATTAACATCATGAAAACATGAAAAGAAAACCAGATGAGGAGACCCTTGAAAAAAAAAAGTATATAAATCCAGAAAAAAAGATCCTTCAGTGGTATTACTGTCCTGAAAATCACTTTCACAAGTCAAAGATTTTATCTACACTTCAAGACATCCTTTGACTCAGCAACTGCACATCAGCTCTCCCCAGCTTACAATGTACTGCAATAATAAGGCAGAAAAAGCTAAAACAATCAAATGAAAATTAAAAAATAATGTGTGTGTGTAGGGTGCAATAGCACCCTTTCCTGGATACATGGAAATTCTACACCCTTAGATCACTTGTAAAAAATATCAAACTGGATAAAATAGCAAAATGGGAGATGGAAAAAACAACAATATTAAGCACTTTGATTTCTCAAGGGGAATACTTCACTCCAGAGAGAGAATAATCAAAAGTCAACCACAGTAAGGAAATTCAACCAATGGGGGGAAATAAGGAAAAGTTGATCAAGGCATATAATCTCTTGCAGTTTTATACAAAGTACACTCCCAAAGGAATTCTAACTATCCTCAAATCCGGAAGTTGGCATGTCTCCAATCTTTTCTCTAGATGTTTTAAACAAAGTTTGCTTTATCATAAATATATATTCAAATTCATGAATATCGATTCTTGAATGTATAGTGGGTATGAAATGTATCATTATTAAAACCATAAACATTTGCATTCATATGGAAGTGCTTGTTATTTGAGTTTTTTTTTTTTTTTTTACAATTGAAAAAGAAATGTAGCAAATATCTAGAAACAAAACTGGTGGAGGTAGATGTATGTATACTGATATACTTATGTATCAGTTCAGCACAAATGAATGTACACTTATTTCCATTGAATTAATTTTATAATGCTTCAAATCTTCTTTAACTTACATTTTAACTAATTTGTTATAAAATAAATACCATCTTCTAACTCATCCATGTTTTATAAAATTACCTTTAATTTAACTCCCTCCTTATTTCAGGAATATTCTGATTTATATTGTTAGGTTAGCAATTATATTGACAAGCTGTGTATTTTGTTTTATAGTTGACATTAATTTTCTGTTTGCAAAATATTTTAATTGCTGATAACCACTTAATGTCAAATACGGATTTGAGGCTAAGGTAATTTTTATTCCTTTATATCCTTGTAGTTTAGAAGGAATGACTGGGACTATATTAGACAAAGGATAGTCAGGATTTATATTCATATACGAATATACATTCATATATGTTCATGTATGTGTGCAATTTAGAAACAAGAAAGTCATAAAGTATAATAATGTTAGTTGAAAAGAAAGGGAACTATAAACATATTTGTTATTGTAACATTTTAATGAGGATCAGTAGGAAATTGTTTTTAACAAAATCTCAGAACCAGTACTTGAAAACTTTTCTATTTAAGTAATTGGATTCATTTACTGTGCTTTCAATTGTTGAGTTCCAGGTAAGTAAAAATCTCAGCCTTACTTCTATCTTTGATATAAATGATCTCCAGATTCAGGATATTAGGATTAGGTTGTTGACCATTGGCCAAGCGTGCCCACATAATTTTGAATGTCATTGTAGTATACATGATGTTACTGCTACACTATATGATGTGATATAAAAATGTTTTCCTGTTATTTACTCTCAAAGAATGAATAAGAGACTTTGTATAACTTTATTCACTTTTTATAAAGTGAATAATAATCATTGCAAAACCAACCACTATCAATGCTAAATGTAGGTTACCTTCTTTTTTTACAACTTTACCAAAACAAATATAAACAAAATTTTCATTACGTTATCCTGCAATAATTTTACGTAACTCACATATATAATCATTTCTGTTGTTTACTTTGTAGTTATGCAGATTAACTTCCAGTCCTAGCTACTATGCCATTTCATTTTCATTGTTCCATATAGATTCAATTTCTACCCTTGCTACTACCAACTTTAATATCATTTCTATAAGATGGGTATTTTTTAGTAAGCAAGCAGTTGTGTACATATTTGTACTTGTATGAATTGTCTTTTTCACAAGAGTTGAATGCTGTGATTTATTGTTCACTTAGAGACCAATTAGGACATCTTTGCTTAGAGTTAGGAAATACAAGCTTTTAAAACAACTGTGACAATAACTCTTAAAGTGAAAGTTAACTCTCAAAGTAGAAGTTTATCAAAAAACAGGCATAGCAAACCAACTATGTAAAGTTGGGATAAAGACCTAGAAACTTCAAGAGCTTAAAATTTTAATATCATATATGTGTAAACGTTTGTTTTTATTAAGACCAGAACAACTGACATATCAGCTTTCATATTTTAAGCATTAAACAGGCAATGCTGTTTACTATGTCATAAACATAACAAATTATAACTTATTAATAATCCTAACTGAATAACACTGAAATATAGTTCATCTTTCCACCAGTAATATTTAGTTACATGATAAATTATTTCAGAGCTTAATGGCACACTATAGCAAGTGTTTATTTAGTTCATTGTTCTGCAGATGGCAGTTTTAGGTTGGTATTAGGATGGCCATTCTGCTGTTTCATATGGAGCACACTGATATGTCCGGAGACACCTGCTGGTCAGTGAATCTGAATTTGTCCAGCTCTTGTCATGGTAAGCATGAAGGGACCACAAATCTTACCTTCCAACAATGCGTATTGCAATCTATACATCTAGGGCCAGTGGTAGGGTCCCAAGGACAACAGATTCATCCTCAAATGCAAGTTTATACTCCTCCCTCGAATATACTTGAAAAACTCGCTAGAATACACTTGCCACAGCACATGACAAGGTGAGTTCAGATTTAAGTGTTAGAGAAAAAAAAATCTGATTCATGTGAAGTTCTGCAGCACAGTCATTTTGTAATCTATTGCAGTTATTATTCAGTTGTCATTGATGAGGAAATTGAGATTTAGAAATTAAGTAACTCACACTAATTATGCCCAAGTTATGGTGAGTCCAGGATCTACCTTAATTTTTATTGTTTTCAGAATTGTACTTTTACTCATGAAAAACACCCAGGTGCATTTTTGCACTTTGAGATCCTGTCACTCTCCTTCTACTATGGAAGAATTGTTATATAATCCAGAAATGTTTATTGTGTGATTTACAAATAACTATAGCATTCATCATAACAATTCTAACATTTTCAATATATTTTATTCCATATATAAATGAGTATATTAAAACAATAAGGGTAAGCATAATTGCTATATAGCTCTTAACACGAATAATATATTAATATGTATTTATATACATTTTGTTTAAATATTTGGTTACACAATTGTGGGAGCTAATTAAAAATCTTAAATATAGGAAGAAGAAATTAAGAAAACCAACTAATTTACAATTATACCCATGAAAATTAAATACCTATGAATACATTTTTTAAAAAATGTGGAAGACCTATATAAAAAAAACTATAAATAAGTGTCAAAAGAAATAGAAAAAAAGACACAAAAAATGGAATAACTTCTGCTCATGAATTGGAATAATTAACATTATCAAAACACCATCCTACCAAAAGCATTCTACAGATTCGATGCAATTCCTATAAGAATTTCAATGACATCCTTTAAAAGAACAGACCAAATATTACTGAAATTCATGTTGATCAATTAAAAAAAAACTAACTAAAAATACCAAAGACCTTTTGACCAAAAATAGAAAGAATGGAGGTATTACAAACCTAAACTTCAAATTATACTACAAAGTCATAATAATTAAGACAGCATGGTACTGGATTGAAAGCAGATACACAGATCAATAGAGAAGAATTGAAAACCCAGAAATAAAGCTACATATATATGGTCAACTAATCTATGACAAATTAGCAATAAACATACACTGGAACAAGGATAAATAGTCTCTTTAATAAATGGTGCTGGCAAACCTGGACTGCTACATGCAAAAGAATCAATCTAGACTACTCCCTCACAACACACATACAAAACACACAAAATGAATAAAAGACTTGAATATAAGACCTGAAATCATGAAATATACAGAATAAAACATAGGCAAGACACGATATGATCTATGCTATAGCAATATAGCACACATCTACACATCTGACCACATCTACAGAAGCAAAGAAATCAACAGTTGGGGCTACATCTAACTTAAAAGCTTCTGTGCAACAAGAGACAATAAGCAAGACAAAAAGACAACTGATGGAATAGGAATAAAATTTTGCAGTGCATTCAGCTTTATGAGTTTCATATCAAAGATCCACAAAAAACTCACATGATTCAAAAACAAATAAAAATGTCCATTTTTTATCATAGTCTGACAATCATGATACAACTATCCCTTGTATAATATAAAACATCTGAAGAATTCTCTCATAAAAATATGAAGTTCTTGGATGTATCTCATATATACTGTATTTTAAATTCTGTTATGAAATATTAACTACAATAGCACTTTTTATATTAGATAATAAGGAGATGGATATCAGAGGGAGCAAAATAAAAATATGCAGACAAAGATGTAATATATATATATGTAAACAGCAAAAACATAAAAGACAGAAATGAAAAAAGAGCTATATATGTGAACTTTAAGTGCTTAACTTTATGCAGTATATATTGCACATCTGAAACATAGCAAAGGCTGACAGAATTATATAAATGAAATTATATTTATATACTAATGAATTATAGTCAATGAAAATAGTGCAATTTAAAAACATACATAGAAGCACTTGATATTATTTCACATCCTATATCCCAAGGCATTTATCTACATACATTCCCCAATTTTTTCATGAATTTCAATATCCATTACTATTCAGTCAAGTCAGTGGTCATATTTCATGAGTTGATATAATCTTGCGTATTTAGTATCTCTCATTATAAGCACCTATAAACAAATGGTTTCATTGACTGAAGTTCTATTCACTAAGACGATTTCCCTTCATAATTATTCTTTATATAAATCCCCATCAAGAGATTATTATGCTACAGCTGTGTAGTTTTGGATATTCTCTTCATTTTGCACAGTACTCTCAATTCTGGTCTCAAGAAAGTAGCATCATGAGTAGGGACCATGGTAATAGGAGTTTTTTTCTCTTGCATTTTACTTTATACCATCTCATGCATACCATTCCAATTTGATAACAGAAAACAGTCATGCAAGCCTAATTTTATGCCTTAGTATGTCAGAAAACTTAACTTCATGACAATATTCAAGCTTCATGTGAGCTTGATGATCCATGGTCAGATATTCAGTCTCACTATGAACCAGTAACAAGTAAAAAGTTATTGCTCAAAAAAATACTAGTTATACATATACAATATGTGCACTTTGCTCCACTAGCAGAAGTTCCAGGTTTTCTGTCAGTGATGCTTTAAGCAGTGCTAGATTTGCAGCTCCCGTGACTTTCCCAGCTAGTGCCTGTGGAATTAGAGTTTAGTTGTGGTTTTCATTTTCTGACTGTACAGGAGGGCAGTTACTGTCTAATGGAGACTATTCCCACAATATTAGTGACTATCACCTTCATGAAATAGAAACAAGATATTTAAATATTTTGCATTTTTTGAGTGTTTATCTCCCATACTTTAGGACACTCTTAGAACACAAAGGGTATTGTACTAATCCACAGTTTATCACCATTTAACTTTAATTCCTGATATATACCTGGCACATGGATACATTTATTGAATTCCTCTGAAGATACATTTCTGTCAATAACAGTCTCCACATATGTATGTATATACATTTTCTAGATACAAGTGTAGATATGTGCACACATGCCCAGTCTGTGCAGTCTGTCATCTACACATGTCCTGTAGAAATGACTCACCATTTAATAACCTGTTTATTCAATTTTTAAATGAGGCTGTATCCAACACATATTCCTTTGGTCAACTCCCCAGTAATTGAACCAATTTCATGCCTGCTTTTCTATAAATCTGCTTTAAAAATTCTATTTTGTCTACTTATGATAAACCAAAACTAATAATTCATACATGGATTCCATTTACCAGTGAACTAAGGTTATCACAAAACCAGAAGGTTATACAAGAGCAGTTCCTCATGAACATATTTTAGATGATTAATATAATTAGTCCAAGTAATTATGAGATTGATACATTCACAGATTGGTCTAATTAGCCTTTGAGCAGACTGATGGCTCAATTGAAGAGCTAATAAATTATTTGGCTGATCTCTGTGTACCTTTTACGCTTGGCTTGATTAATACTCCAGTTTTGGCAACACAATGGGCAAAGATTTAAAAGTTAACCTATCCACTTTCAGTAACTATATTTTCTTAATTCATATATGTCTCTCTGCAGAAATTCTTTTTACTTAAATATACAACTCTCATGATTTGGATGATAATGATAAGAATTTTTTATTTATTTTATGACTATATCCATTGCTAATTTATTTCAGTATTTTCATTATTTAGGGCATCGTCAAGGCTTCTGTGAAGCTTTCTAAATTAAAAAAGAAAAAGTAATTCTAAAGAATATTGAAATATTGTATAGAGAAGTTAACTAAATAATTTTAATTCTCTGTGATCTGTCTGGGAATTTTTTTTTAAATTTAATAACAAATTTCCTTTGCTGCAGATAAATAATGCTTACAACCCTAAATCTTTATATATAATTGTAATTCAGTATAGAAATATAAATATAATTTCATTTCAATAACTTCTTTTCTAAGAAGTCAAAAGTATTACACATTTGTATATCATGTATGTGATCTGTGTAACAGTAAACATGTACAATTCTGGAAATGCTTTCAGTCAACACAGTAAATTGACCTGTGCTATTTTTATATGAGTACAATTATATTTTCAAAAGTTTAATTTTAGTAGATGTGGACATCTCTTTGACACTAGTCATTTACTGTGGTAAATGTAACAACGCATAACATTCAGATCAGACAGTAAATGAAAACTACTCAACTGTAAAGTTCTAATTATAATGTAAAAGCTTGTAGACCACAAAAGTTAACTGACTATATTGTTTTTTAAAATAATGTATTTATATATAAATTTCACATCTTTGTGATCTCTGGGGTTCAGCCCCCCTCCCTGACCATTCCCATCCTGTCCCACCGCCCCCCCCCCAAGTTGTGTACTTTTATTTGGTTCTTAGTTTGTTTTGACATTTTTTTCATGGTTTTTTTGTTTTATCTCTCCCATGTCCCATATAGTAGCGAAACCATTTGGTTTCTGTCTTTTTCTTGACATGTTTCTGCTAATATGAATTCTTGTAAGTCCATCCATCTTATCATAAAGTCATCCAATTTGTAATTTTTAATTGATGTGTAATATTCCATTGTGTATATATATGTATATATATATATGTATATGTATATATGTATATATATATATATATATATCACATTTTTTTTCATCCAGTTATCTGTTTTGGGACATTTCGGTTGCTTCCATGTCTTTGCAATTATAAATAATGCTGCAATAAACATCCGAGCACATGAGTCCCTGTGTACAAGCATTGAGGTCTCCTTAGGGTAGATTCCCAAGAGAGCAATTGCTGGGTCATATGGTAGTTCTATTTTCATTAATTTGAAGACCTTCTACACAGCTTTCCAGAGTTTGGACCAATTTACATTCCAACCAGTAGTGTAAGTGTCCCCCTTCTCTTCACATCCTCACCAGCATTTGCTGTTCCCCATTTTATGGATGTGGTCTTCTTACTGGTCTAAGAATATGTGTTGACCATATCACCATCTAACTTTAGTTCCAATAATACTCATTGTGGTTTCGATTTTCATTTCCCTGATTGCTAGTGATGTTGAGTAATTTTTCATGTGCCTGTTGGCCATTAGTATTTCCTCTTTGGAGTAGTTTCTATTTAGTTCTTCTCTCCATTTTATGATTGGGCTTCTTGTTTTGCTTGTGGAGGGCAAAATTTTTTCACATTTGGTTGGGCTTCTTTTAGTTTTTTCTGTTATCTCTTCTGCTATACAGATGCTTTTTAGTTTGATGTAGTCCCATCTGTTTATGTTTTCCTTCAAGACTGACTATATTATAACCCAAATTTTTAGTCATTTATACGTTAAGTCTAACTAAATTTGTATTATGATTACAATACTTACAATCCCTATAAACTCCATCAACTATACATTTAATTTTAGAAACTTCATAAATTATGAATCATAAAACTTTATTCTGATACTATAAGTTTTAATATTTTCATTTGGAAAATATTTTAACTGGATACATTAGTGGTTCTCTAATATATATTGTTAGTAGTCCCTTCTTATGTTTAATAAAATTTCCATTATTAATTTAGTAATCTATGCTTCTCATGGACACATTACTATTACTAAAAGCCTTAATTTTGCTTACTTTACATGATCTATTTATCATTATACAAATTCTAGCAAGATTATATGTATCTTTTGCAATTTTTCTAATCTAAACTTTAACAAAACTTTTCGCATTGGTAAATTTTATATACTGTTTCAATTTCATATCAATTTTCTCAATTTTGTTTATTATTAACTAAAAACTATATGATACATCTTTTTCAATTTCATTTAACTTACAGGTTTCAGATAATTCTAAATTTGATATCTTTGATATCTAAATTAATTTACTCTTTTATTAAATTATTCCAAATAAAACATTGCTAGATCTTTGACTGCATTAATGTATATTGAGCAAGTGTAGATGATATACTTAATATTTTATTCCTTCCATAAATTCAAAAATAATGCCTTACTTATAGATGTTTATACTAAACTAAATCACCTTAAAAGCTACAATATAAAATGAAAAATTTACCTTCAAATTTGTAACCTTAACAAAAAGAAAGACAAAAAACATATCAATAGATAGTGAAAACACATATTTTTAAACTATACAGTTTATTTCAGGTTTAGAACGTATAAATAAAAGAAAATTAGGATACAACAAGATATCAGTATGCAAATTAGGATACAACAAGATATCAATATGACAAATATTACAAGTTTTAAAACTTTAAGACAACTTGAAATTTGATATTTGGATGCAATAATAGAAGTAACAAATGAGTATGGTCTCCAATATCTTAGTTAGGAGATTTTTAAAAAATAATTTAAATTTTTTTGTGGGAAGAAAGCAAGATACATAGATAGGTATGCATATTACAATACCATAATTATGAAATTATATCCATACAAGATAATATATTATTTACTGATGTATGATTTAAAAGTTTTAAATACCACTGGCATGGCAAACATTAAAACCAGTGTACTAATTATTATTTCTGGGTAGGTATAATGGAGAATAGGATAGAAGAGATGTAGTTGGCAGAGAATGTACTAGCTCTGTGATGGTTGCTCTTTTTTTAAAATTTAATTTAATTTTTTAAAAATAATTTATTTATATATATTTCATATCATTTCAGTCCCTGGGGATCACCCACCACCTCCCCTCCCTGCCTGCTCCAGCTGGTCCCCACTATCCCCTTGTGTAGTTTCATTTGGTTGACCATGTATTAGTGAAACCATTTGGTTTCTGTCCCTTTCTATCTGGCTCATTTCTGCTAGAATGATTTCTTCTAGGTACATCCAGGTTTCCATAAATTCATCAAATTCGTCATTTTTAGTTGATGAGTAATACTCAATTGTGTATATATACCACATCTTTTTCATCCACTCATCTGTTCTGGGGCATTTGGGTTGTTTCCATGTCCTTGCAATTATAAATAGTGTTGCAATAAACATCTGAGCACAGGTGTCCTTTTGTACTCTCATTGAGGTCTCCTTTGGGTAGATTCCCAGAAGTGTGACTGCTGGGTCAAATAGTAATTCCATTTTCATTAGTTTGAGGGTCCTTCATACTGCTTTCCATAGTGGATGGACGAGTTTACGTTCCCACAAGCACTGGAAGAGTGTTCCTTTCTCTCCACATCCACACCAGCACTTGTTGTTGCCTGTTTTTTTGATGTGGGCCATTCTTACTGGTGTAAAGTGGTATCTCATTGTGGTTTTGATTAGCATTTCTCTGATTGCTAGTGACATTGAGCAATTTTTCATGTGCCTGTTGGCCATTTATATTTCCTCTTTGGAGAAGTGTCTTTTTAGTTCTCCCCACTTTTTGACTGGGTGTCTTGTTTTGTTTTTGTTTAGTTGTGTGAGTTCCTTGTAGATCTGTGTTATTAATCCCTTATCACTCTTGTTGAGGGTGAAAATTTTTTCCCATTTGGTTGGGCTTCTATTAGTTTTTCTTTTGTCTCTTTTGCTGTACAGAAGCTTTTTAGTTTGATGAAGTCCCATCTGTTCATATTTTCCTTCAATTTTTTGCCTTCGGCAGATGATTCCAGAAAGGAATTTCTGAATTGTACTTCATGGAGGGTTTTGACCAAAATTTCCTCTATGTATGCTATGGTTTCAGGTCTGATATCTAAGTCTTTTATCCATTTTGTGAATTAATTTTTGTACATGGTGTGAGAGAGATGCCTTGGTCCATTTTTTGGCAAGTCTTAGTCCAGTTTTCCCAGCACCATTTGTTGAAGAGGTTATCTTTGTTCCAATGTAAGTTTTTCCCTTCTTTGTCAAAGATTAATTGACTATATGTTTGTGGCTTTATTTCTGGACTCTCAATTCTGTTCCATTGATCTGATTGTCAATTGTTGTACCAGTACCATGCTGTTTTAAGTATTATGGCTTTGTAGTATACGTTGAAGTCTGAAATAGTTAGGCCTCCATTCTCTCTTGTTTTGGAAAGGAGGTTTTTTGATATTCGAGGTCTTTTGTTATTCCATATGAATTTTTGTAATTTTGTTCTATCTCTTTAAATATCATTGGAATTTTTAAGGGGATTTTATTGAATCTGTAGATTGCTGCAAAATGGATGGCCATTTTGATGATGTTAATTCTTCCCATCCATGAGCAAGGAATGTCTTTCCATTTCCTTGAGTCTTCTTCTATCTCTTTTAGTAGTGTTTTAAAGTTTCCTTTGTATAGTTCTTTTACGTGTTTTGTTAGGTTTATTCCCAGGTATTTAATTGTTTTGGGTGTGATGGTAAATGGGATGACTTTTTTAATTTCTTCTTCTTCTGCTTGGCTTTTTGCGTATAGGAAGGCTACTGATTTCTGTGTGTTGATTTTGTAGCTGGCAAACTTACTGAACTGATTTATTATTTCATGACATTTTCCTGTGGATTTTTTGGGGTTCTCTACATATAGAATCGTATCATCCACATAATGATAGTTTCACTTCCTCTTTTCCTATTTGTATCCCTTTTGTATCTTTCTTTTGCCTTATTGCCCTGTCTAGAACTTCCAATACAATGTTAAAAAAGTAATGGAGAGAGTGGGCATCCTTTCCTACCTCCAGATTTAACTGTTATGATCTTAGCTTTTCCCCATTTAAGATGATGTTTGCTGAGGTTTGTCATAGATGGCTTTAATTATGTTGAGGTAAGTTCCTTTGATCCCCAGTTTTTCAAGGGCTTTATCATAAATGGGTGCTGGACTTTGTCAAATGCTTTCTCTGCATCTATTGATATAATCATGTGGTTTTTGCTTTTCTCTTTGTTGATGTGGTGGATTATGTTAATTGATTTCCGGATGTTGAGCCATCCTTGTGCCCCTGGGATAAATCCCACTTGGTCATGGTGAATAATGCTTTTTATATATTCTTGGATTCGATTTGCTAGTATTTTGTTTAAAATTTTTGCATCTGTGTTCATTAGGGAAATTGGTCTATAGCTTTCTTTCTTGGTGCTCTCCTTATTTAGTTTTAGTATGAGTGTGATGTTTACTTCATAGACTGTGGGAGCTTCCTTTTTTCTCAATTTTTTGGAAGAGTTTTAATAGTATAGGTGTTATTTCCTCTTTGAATGTCATGTAGAATTCATTTAAAAAGCCATCTGGTCCTGGGCTCTTGTTTTTAGGGAGAGTTTTTATGACTGCTCAATTTTAGTGCTTATGATTGGATTACTTAGACTCTCTATTTCTTCTTTGTTCAATTTTGGGTAGTTGCATTTTTTCCAGGAATTTGTCCATCTCATACAGTTTGTTGTATCTGGTATCTGTTTCCATATATATGTTCATAGTAGTCTCTGATTTTCCTTTGGATTTCTTTTGTGTCTGTGGTTATTTCTCCTTTCTCATTTGTGATTCTATTTATTTGGGTTTTTTCTCTTCTTTTTCTTTGTAAGCTTTGCAAGGGGGTTGTCAATTTTATTTATTTTTTTTTTTTTTCAAAAAGCCAGCTCTTAGTGTTGTTGATCTTCTGGTATTTTTGGTCTCTCTGTTATTTATTTCTTCTTTTAATTTTTATTTCTTCTTGTTTTCTTCTGGACTGTGGCTTTTCTTGTTCTTTTTCTAATTTTTGAGTTGGGATATGAGGTTTTTTCTTTGGATATTTTCTTGGTTTTTGATATGGATCTTCTTCTTAAATATGCTTAGATAGGCTATGAACCTTCCTCTTAAATATGCTATTGCTGAGTCCCAGACATTTTGGAATGTTGTGTCTTCTTTGTCATTTGTTTCGAAGTAGGTTTTAATTTCTTCATTAATTTCTTCCATTACCCATTCTTCGTTTAGTAGCATATTGTTCAGTCTCCAAGTATTGGATATTCTCCTTGCTTTCTCTTCATTGTTAATTTCTAGTTTGATGGTCTTATGATCAGAGAAAAAAAGTTGATATAATTTTGATTTTTGTGTATTTGTTCAGGTTTTCCTTGTGTCCTAATATGTAGTCAATTTTAGAGAAGGATCCATGTGCATTTGACAAAAAGGTGTATTCCCTATTTTGGGGGTGCAGTGTCCTTCCTGTAGATATCTACTAGGTCTATTTGGTCTAGGTCTCTTATCTGTGTTTTGGTGAGAGTGGGGTGTTAAAGTCTTCTATGACATATGTGTTTTCACCAATATTTGTTTTCAGTTCTGCTAGTAGCTGTCTTATGAAACTTGGTGCTCCCTCATTTGATGAATATATGTTGATAATTGTTAAGTCTTTTTGGTGAGTTGAACCACATACCATTAGGTAGTGTCCGTCTTTATCCTTTGTCACTTTTTTTATTCTGAAATCTGCTTTATCTGCTATAAGAATGGCTACCCCTGCCTTTTTCTTGGGACTGTTTGCTTGTACAATTGTTCTCCATCCTTTCACTTTCAGTCTATGCTTATCTTTAGGGATTAGATGTGTTTCCTGGAGACAGCAGAATGTTGGGTTCTCTCTTTTGATCCAGTCTGTAACTCTGCGTCTTTTGATTGATGAGTTTAGACCATTGACATTTAGAGTGACTATTGATGTGTGGGGTTCTAGTGTTGGTTTTCTAGAGGTAATTTTGAGGTTATGCTTTGGTTTCTTGTTATGTATATTCTATTTATTCATCTGAGAGTTTTGATCCTGAGGCTTCTTCCAATATTTCTTGGAGTGGGGGTTTGGTGGTAGCAAATTTTTGGAGACTGTGTTTGTCTGAGAAGATTCTAATTTTTCTTCATACAGGAAGGACAGCTTTGCAGTGTAGAGTATTCTTGGCTGGCACTTTTTGTCTTGGAGTTTTTTGAATATGAAGCTCCATTCTCTTCTTGCTTGGAGTGTCTCTTCAGAGAAATCTGATGTCAGTCTAATGGGTTTTCCTTTGTAAGTTATCTGTTTCCTCTCTCTAGTCATCCTCATTATTTTTTCTTCATCTTGAACTCTTGGGAGTTTTATAATTATGTGCCTTGCTGTGTTTTTTCTTTCATTGAGGTAGTTTGGTGTCCTTTTTGCTTCCTGTATGTCTATTTTCATTTCATTCTTCAAGTTTTGGAAGTTCTCTTTTATTATTGCTTTAAAAAGCCTATCATTTTCTATGTCTTTCTCTTCTCCTTCTGGAATTCCAATTACTCTTATATTTCCTTTCTTTAAAGTATCTGATAGATCTCTGATTTTTTCCACTATCTTCTTATTTTATCACTCTTTTTTTCTCTCTTAGTTCTCTCTAATTCTGTGTCCTCCAGTGTGCTGATTTGTTCCTCAGTTTCTTCTAGTCTGCTTTCTTGGCTTTTCCCAGTATTCTTGATGTCTTCTATCGCTCCTCTTATATACTGCATCTCCCTCATTTTCTTATTTAGGATTTCAATCTCGTTCTTCTGTTCACCTATATGATGTTCCTTTTTGCTACATTCCTTTTTTTATTTTTCTACTTCTACTCTTAGCTCATTGATTGCTTTTATCATTATGTGTCTAAATTCTTTATCTGACATAAAGGGCATTTCTTTGATTTTGTCCATGTTGGTTTCTGGAGTTTGTTTGTCCTTTGGAGATGGATTATTTCCCTTTGGGTTCATTTGAGCATTTGTATTTTTCTTGCTGTGTTTTCTCTTTGGGTTTGTTCCACGTATTGTGCAACAACTGCTCTAGTATTGGTTGGCATGTTGAGTATTATTAATCTGTAATGATTTCTGCCATGTGCTGGTGTGATTTCCTGCTTCTGTTGGTTGTTTTGGGGGGTTGATTCCTTCCCTTTGTTTCTGGGCTATGTGTTCTGTCATTTACTTTTGTACTCTCTAAGTAGTCTAATTCTTGTTGAGATTTCTATTTGAGCCAATAGAGGCTGGCGCCCCTAGAAATCTCACCTAAAATCAAAGTATCCACCAATGCCCCCACTGACTGTGGGAGGTGCCAAAAGTCCCTCTCGGCTCGCAGCTGGGGACTTGCCCCCATTCCCCCCAGAGGGAGCTGAGCGCAGGGTCTTCCGAGCGTTTGGGGAAGGGTTGATCAGATGCCCGGGAGAGTCCCCAGAAGACTCACCTAAAGCCAAAGTTTCCCTAATTTAATTTTTTTTAATTTGCATATATACGCGTATCTATATTTATATTACATTATTGCATTATTATTGTGTACCCCAGGGCTTTTCCACTTCACTAACATCTGTTAACCATACTGTTTTTTTTTTGTGCTCTTCGCCTCCTCCGCCTTTTTCTCCCTCCTCCTCTCTCGCTCCATTGTTCAGTCCCATTGATTGTTTTTATTTTTTTCTTATTCGTTTGTTTTTCCCTTTATCCATCATACAAGTGAAACCATTCTAAATTTCTCTTTGAAAAAGCATTTTATGATATTAAGTATTCATTTATTATGAAAACCCTTGAAAAACTGGGGATAAATAGAGCATATATTAACAGTACCAAAGCCATATACAAGTCCACAGCTAAAATCATTCTCAATAATGAAAAACTGAACATGTTTTCATTAAGATCTGTTATAAAACAAGGATATTCACTCTCGGTGCTACTATTCAACATAATACTGGAAGCTCTAGCTAAAGTAATTACACAACAGAAACACATAAAAAGGGATCAAACTGGAAAAGAAGTAATGATATTATTTGCAGGTGACATGATTATACAAATAAAAATCTTTCAAGATTTCATGGAAAAACTACTTGAAACAACCCATTTAGAAAATTAGCAGGATACAAAATTAACACACAAAAATCAGTTACCTTCCTATATACAAACAACTACATAGGGGGAAGAAATTTATCCCATTTATAATCATATCTCTCTACACATATACATATGCATACATATGTATATACATGCACACATATGCCTTGGAGTAGACCTAATGAAGGAGGTAAAAGAGCCATACTAAGAGAACTATAAGACATTATTGAAAGAAACAGAAGAGACACAAATATATTGAAAATTATCTTCTGTTCATGAACTGGAATACTCAACACTGTTAAAGTGGTCATTTACTCAAAGTAATATGCAGATTCAATATCATTCCAATAAAGATATCAATGGCAGTTTTTAAAGAACTGGAGAAAATCCTACTAAAATTCATATGGAAGCACTAAAATTCATAATAGCAAATTTGTTTTTGTCAATCCTGACACAAAAGAGAGTGGAGTTACCATACTTAGAGATCAAATTAAGTTATAATGCTATAATTACACCTTGATATTGAAACAAAAAGAGACACAAAGGCAAATTGTATAAAAGAGCTCAGGATTAAACTTAGACAGGCAAAGGAACCAAGAACATATTTTGAAATAATGATATTTTCTTCATTAAATAGTACTGTAAAAACTCAACTAATGCATGCAAGAAAGAAGCTAGACCATACACAGTAAAGAAGTCAAAATGAATAAAAGACTTGGATGTAAAATCTGAATCAATAAAATACACAGAAAAAGAACACAGACAAAATATTTCATAGCATAAGCTTCAGTGATGCTTTTTAGAGATGCATCCCCAACAGCATGGAAAACAGATGAGAACATAAGCTCCTAGGGCTACATCAAACTAAAAATATTCTGCCCAGTGAAATAAACCATAATTAAAATGAAAAGACACCCTACTGAGTGAGAAAAAATACTTGCACACCATATATTTGACAAAGGATTGATACCAAAGATAAACAAGATCTCATCAAACCCTAAGAAAACAAAATGAATAATACCATTACAAAAATGGGCAGAAAACTAAACAGGCACTTCTTCAAAAATGTGCCAAATGGGCAAATGGAAAACTGTTCACTATCATTTTATAATTAGGTAAACTAAAATCATCAAATGTGGAAATTTTTTCTAAATGTTTGTTAATCTTATGCTCTTTTCAAAGAACCAAACTTTGGTTTTATTGTCCTTCTTTTTTTCTATCATTTCTGAACTTTTTCTTCTCTTTCTGATTCTCCCATCATACACATGCACATATTTGCAGCGCCATAGGTTTATATATATATATATATATATAATATATATATATAATTTTCTTTATTCATGTATTTACACTTCAAATATTATCAAATGTCTTTTTCCTCTTATCAAATTCATAACTCTTATTCTACCTGTTCAAATGTCCAGCTGAACTCTCTAATGAATTATTGCTTTCATTTCACTTATATGTTATTTGCTTGATTTATTTGATTATCATAATTTCTGTTAACTGATATTCTCATTTGAAAATCATTTTAAAGTATTTTCCTATAGTTTCCTGAACATAATTAAATAATTATTGCCTTTCTATTGATTATCTAAAGGCTAGACCACTTCAAAGACAAGCTTTACTCATGTTTCTTTTCCATATGTATTGGACATAATTCCTTAGTTTTTGGTATGTTTCAGAAAAAAAATTTTAGAACTATATTTTGAACATTATCACATGGCAACTCTGATTATCAGATATTTTTCTTCTCCCCCTGGGTTTTCCACTAGTGCTTATTTGAATTTTTTTGTTTACTGGTCTTTAAAAAATGCTTTTATAAAGACTCAGTTGCTTGATACACACACACACACACACACATATGTCTGAATTCTCTGATCTCTTAGCTTACTGATCATTTATAATTTGTCAACTTTTTTTAAATGCATACAACCAGAAAAATGAATGAATGAATGATGAATAAATGAATGAATGGGCCTCAAATCTGCAACAGACTTACTACTGGCTCACTCCCTTACAGTCATACCATTTATCATTCTGCTTTATCACTCTGTGTGAAGTTTAAAAGTAGGCCAGATTTGAAAGTTTAGGGTTTTCTCAGATGTTTTCTGAATGTAGGAGGCACATGCTCTTCTGTATTTTGTAGTATAAGAAGACCTTCAAAGCTAGTTTCCGCTATGTGTATCTTCTTGCCCAGCCTCTTCCTTCTCAAATGGTTTAGTCTGTCTGCTTGCCCCAGCTGGCATCTTTTTCCAGAGGATGCAAATATTGCATTTGTTTTTAAATGGTTTCAACAGTTGTCTTATAGAAACCTGTCCCAGCAATGAAATAGCTTCAAGCTGAATCAAATAAAGACAAAAAATCACAAATTCTTCAAGAAATGTCAAATAAATACCACTCCAATTCTGTGACAGATTTGTATTGTTCCTTCTGGTGATGAGAAACCATCTCAACTTCTTGGGCATTACCAAGTGTTAGAGTGAGGGATCATTATGTAAGGAAATTAAAATATCACAGCATTCTTATCTAACAGCATCAGTGTCTTTCTTCTTTCAGTTTATCCCTAGTTGTTATATTTTTAAAAATTAGAACCTAGAGTCAAAAAAAAAATTGATCCTTGTTCTTTTTGTCTTCTTAATAGTTGCTTGTTGAGGGATAAACTTTTGGAGTTTTCTACCTTGCCATTATTGGTAACATTAGTCTTCTTGTATAATATTTATGAGCCATTTTATCACTCTTATTAGATTTTAAATACATTTCCCCCAGTGGTCAGTCTAGAGTTTATATCTATTTTATTTATTAAAGTGTGCTTTCAAATAGCATTCTTATACCATACTCTCTTAATATAAGAAGTGTATAACAAATCATTTTATTTCCTGTTACCATTCTATGTATATTGTTCTCATACATTTTAAAGTTATGAAGAAAAAGTTATGTGTTTTAAAGAGCTGGTATATCCAATGGCTATACAAGTAATTTGATTATTTTTTACATAAGGTAAAAATTAAAAAGCTAAAATTTCAAATTTCAATACAGAAAACATCTTTTCAAGTATCATTAAATTTATATTATGATCAAAAATAACTGATAAAGTACAATAAATAATACTTCTGTACATCACTTAAATTATGAACTAACTGACCTAAGACATATGTATCACCATTTATATGAGCAAACTATCACTTGTATTAACTTTATAAAAGTGATAGTTTATATATATAGTTTATATCACTTTATATAAACTTGCTGCAGCACATTTAGGTGCCAGTGTTAAATATATCTACCAGATGAAAGGGAAGTTCTCATAGTAATTCAGATGGAGGGAGAAAAAGAAAGCAAGAGTCATTATTTCAGTAATGTTGATAACTTAGCTCTGCCTAGTAGAGGGATTCAATAAACCACTCCAAATCTCTGGGAAAGATTATGGAATGGATCAAAGAGATCTTAATAAGACAAAAATTCTCATTTATATAGAAAGAGATTTCAGAAAGCAGAATAGCCATTCCACTTTCAAAACGCACACTGTGTTAATACTTGCTATTCATACTTTCCACTTGGAATCATTTCTGCTGTTGTTGCTTTTGTTAGATTTAGTCCTCCCATGTTTCAGCCTATACATTTTTAAAAATTACATTTCATTAATTGTGGTTTGGGGGTAGTGGAATTAAATGTGCGTATTTAATCTGCCACCACCAAATGGAAGTCCTAAATACATTCTATATTCTTATAACATATAAAAAGTTCTATCTTTGAGACCATTTTTATATTATAGAAATAACTATATTTTCTAATTATATCATTTTTACTTTACATGTATTACTTTATAAATTATACAGTAAAGTACAAATAAAACAAGTTATTTAATATTGGGAAGTTAACTATAGCTATTCTACCATTAAAGTTGCTATGTAGGTATCTTCATGTGTGATGTTAGTTACAACAACACACTAGCAGAATAGGTCATTTGTTTTTGTATAGATCAAGTAATGTAAACATGTTAATAGCAAATTCAGCATAACTTAGATATATTTGAAGAGTAAAGGAATGTACCTACTTTCAAATTTCAGTTTTGATAAAAAGAATTTTCCTTCCAAAAACATTTAAATATCTTAGTAAAATAGTAAAGAAGAAGCTATTATGTAAAATAATTTATGCCAACTTCTGATACTTTAAAACTAGTTCTCTTTGGAGTTACATGATGAAAGGATACTACATTATGTAAATAATGTAGTAAATATTTAATGTAGTAAATATTTAAATAACATTTAAATATTTATAAAAATAATTAAATTTTATTACAGGTTTTAAATACAAGTATAGGAGTTTTATAGTTATTTCCAATATTTAATATAAAAATTCTATCAACTTAAACATTTTTGAAATTTACTCATCTTACTCAATGGGATAATATTCACACAATATATAGTTGAAAATAGGTTAGTATACAAATATATAAAATATCAGCACCATCCAAAACCCAAAAATAAATGATCAAATTAATTAGTAGGCAGCAAAATGAAAATACAACTCACCAAAGAAAACCATTGCAAAGGACAAAAGACATGAAAATGTGTCCTAATAAGAGAGAAGCAGGTTAAAACCTCAATGACAATGAAATGCTATCTTTTCTCCATGAGAATGGGCACATTAAAAAGATCCCAACCAGTCCTTGAGAGGATATGGAGAAAAAATAAACTAATTATACTGTTGGTGGGCATTTAAACTGATACAGCCACCCTGGAAGACAACCTAAATTTATCTTAATAAACTAAAAATGAAAATAGCATGCAAACTAGCAATCCTACTCTTAGGCTTTGATCAAATATAAAAAACCACAAATGTAAAAAGAAAATAAAAACCATATACTATTCAATGTTCCCATCAACATCATTTAAATACCTATGACAGTGAAGCACCCTAATTGTTCAGCAATGGACTATACAAAGAAGCTAAAGAACAGGACACAGATACAATATAGAATACCATTTAACCATAAGGAAAGATTAAATGGTGCCATTTCCAGGTAAATTAACTGAGTTCAAGGTAATTATTTGTAGCAATATATGTTAGAAGGACAAAGACAAGTAGCCTCTGAGGATAAGAAGGAAAATGAGAGAGAGAGAGAGAGAGAGAGAGAGAGAATGGAGTTATAACGGTGATTGTAGGTAGAGAAATTTTCATATTGTTAGTAATGAATTTGAATCCACGATGATACCATAGACCATGCTCCTTGTTTTATTTTAGTTGTAAGGTAAGGTAAAGTTAAATAGTACTTAATTAATGTTAAATAGATCTTTCCCAATATTTCTCATATCATTTGAATCTCCAATTGTGTCTTTATTGATCAAAGAAAGTCAAAATTTAAAGTGGTTTCTTTTAGATATTATGGATAAATACATATCCTTTTTATATTACTGATCGTAACTTACTTAAAAAGAAAAAAACTGTGTATACAAGAAGTTGTGAAAGTAAAAGATGAAGGGAATGAGGTGATATAAAAATAGAATACAGGAAAATATTGAGAAAATTATTCTCAATCTAGATGCCATAAAATTTTCTAAGCTAAATTATAAAATCAGCATGATTAAATGCTAGTAATACTACATAAAATTTCATGTTTCCTTAAAATCATAACATAAAGATGTTTAAAGTCAAAACAAGCTAAGCACCAAACTGAAGTGCACAACTTTGAGCAGGAGGGAAAATGGGGGGAGAGGGGGTAAACCCCTAGAATTACAATGTTGTGAAATTTATATATAAATAAATTAAAACTTTTTAATTAAAAAAACATAAAGATGAAGTCAAATAGAATGTAGCAGATAATGAAATTTGCTTCTGACACCTATTTTTTTCTGTAGGTACCCAAATATCACTGTATTCTCAAAAAGATAGTAAAGTTCTTCTATTAATGGAAAAACACTTTTTTTTTTCTTGCATTCAAACAGTAGTGACGCACAACTCAAACATGGGGCAAGATGGTAAAGTTTATTCAAGCCTTGATGTTACCTTTTGCTCCAAACTGTAGCAACATAAAAAACTGAACAATAATTCATATAGTAATAAATCAGTCAAGAAAAATAATGTCTATCAGGCAAGGTCCTCTTTTTTTTTTTTTTTTTTTTTTAAATCACCTGAGTTTTGCTCCTGCATGTTGTGTGTCTAAATTTGTCCTTTTGATTGAGAGGAACTATAGTTACTTTACACATGGAGCTGATATTTCTACTTTTATAATTAACCTAAGGAGAAAACATTTTAAAATTGTACTAACCTAAAGTTTATAGATACTCATGATATAGATGGGTTAAAATGTTAAAAGGAGGGGAAACAAAACACATAAGCAAACAAACAAAAAAACTTCTTTCTAAATACCATAAAAAATTAAAAATATAACAAGAATGGATGATGAATGCCAACAAAATTGAATGCAACAAGAGGGTAGTATATTGAAGACATTCATTTTAATTAGAGAAGAAATCCAATTAAGATCTATGTCTTTTCTATATTTTTCCTTAATCTTTCATATTTAGGAGAAAAGAATTGTTTCATGAGTCTTTAGGAAATATAGGAAGATAATAAAATTATAAGTATCTGCATTCAATTAATATTTTGGGCAGATAGTGAAATCAATATTGAAAATGTATCCATCTACTATTGGAAGGTTGATGTATAGTGATGCTACTATACTTTATTAACTGCTAAAAAACATAATTACTAAGTAACCTGTAACCTAACATTTTAAAATATTCATATAATACCAAAATTAATTTTTTAAATAATATGAAAATGTAGTATTTCTTGAAGTTTTCTCTGCATATTCCACAACTTAGTTATTTCTTCTCACATGTTAGTGTATATGTATCATGGTGATTAAATCTTTTTTAAACCTTCTTTTCCATGGTATAAAACAAAATTACAATACAGATCACATTAAAGGCTGTTTTCAATCAAAAGGAAAGATTAAAAGCACATGAATAGATGATGATAGTCAAAGGGAAGGAACCAGAGAAAAAAAAATAGCAAACAGCAAAAACACCACCTGCTTGATTTCTAACTCCTTTTCTAACAAGTAGCTCAGTAGTACATTAAAGACTTTGGCACAGCGATTGATTTTATGTATGCTAGGTAGCTGTGTTGCCCTGGATATTTTCAATATGTTAGCCAAGCCAAATGGAGTCATTTATCATTTCTATTCATGTAAAAACATTGTTTTTGTTTTTTTTTCTTTCATTCTGTACAAAAGGTCTGGTTAATGACATTGATCCGTACTATGTAAATATCTTAAATGTACTTCAAAAATTTTGAAACTATGTATGAGTAGGATGCCTAAATAGATGAGGCTCTTTTCATCAAATATTCATGGTTACTCTTAAGATATTATTAAATAAAATATTTTCCCCATGCTATCTCAGGTGAGTGTAGGCATTTGTAATGATTGGAGTTTAGAAAATATTTCCTTAAAGTTTTAAAGCTGAAAATAAATAGCTTATGTAGATTTATATGGAGTTTGTGTGTGTAACAACTACCTCTGGACTTAAGCATCATGAAAGGTAAAAACGGGAGAACAGATGGTGACTTTTGCATGTTTCCTCCAGAGAGCTCATTTTAAAATTTTTCATAATTGTCCTTAAACTTGTCAAAATTACTCATTCAGAGTTTATCAAGAAGAAATTTTTTTTTTTGTCTTTGTAGATATTGGAGAAGAAAACTGCAAAGGCAAACTGGTTTACATCCATTTATGTACATCAAATTAAATTTGTATAGCATTTAATATTTTTGAAATACATCAACATTTTATTTTAAAATGTAACCATATGATTCATAGGTAAAATTCTATGTATTTCAAACATGAGTAAACACAAATGTAGCAGATTTGTCTTAGATTTGGAATACATAAGAACTGACTGACACTAACAAGTCATAAACTAGGTAAATATTCTTTAATGAGCTAATAACATGTCTGAAATGGAAGCCAAGAAAAATCAACAACTATATTTATTTACAATAAAATAAATACACATCTCACATTAGCAATAGTCACCATCTCTTTTTATGTTCCTATCACTAACCTAATTCTGTTATGAATTATAAAAATATGAATTATGATTAAATATCACTGCCTTATTTAACCATCAAAATGTACTTATGAGGTAGGTCCTTAAGGTTTGAGGAATTATTCATCCCTTAGTAATAATAGAAGTCCTGGGTCAGAACACTCCCTTGAATAATAGGGATTAAAGTCCTTGCAAATAGACAATTAGAGATTTTTTTTTTGCGCAGCACAAATGAAAGGTAAATGTGAAATTTGTAAGTGAAAAGCACAAGGACATTCTTAAAGTGCACCTATGCATTTCATATTGATGGGGAGAGAAAGATAAGGGAAAAACAAATGCAATACATAATAGAAAAGGTCTCTGATAAACAGTATGTGTTTGAAACTTAATCATCTGCAATGCTAAGGCAAGTATTCATGCTTAGCATAAGTTGCAAACTGTGGTGAAAATAAGGATGAGTGAGCCAACTTACATGAACTGAAAAGTGCATAATCCAAATGTACTTATGAGTAAAACTAATAAAACTTGGTGACCAATATGAGGAGTGAAACATCTTGGAATCACTGATATATTTTTATGATCAATATTTATCTAATTGTAAAAATGATATAAAAACTTTCTCCCACTTAATCTTAATGTGCTTTTCCTTTACTTAGAGTAATGATATTTTGAAATGTGATTTTTTTAATTAACAAAACAAAATCTAATAAAAATGCAATATAAAGAATTTCTGATAGGACTAGAACTTGCAGTATCCATTATAGTTCTAAGTTAAGAAGACAACATAGCTTTAAACTTGATCATTAAGTCTAGGAACATTTTGTCAAAGACAGGAATCAAAAGTAACTGAATGTCTTACTTCAACAATGTGACAGTGATAGTGAGTTTTCTCGTACAGATGTTAACACTGTAGAAATCCCGTAATTTCATTTTGAAAATAGAATGAAATAAATGTTAGATGTATGTGGACAGATAAAGGATGAGCTGTCTGTCACCATGTGCGGGTTTGACCCAGTTGCATATTATGATGTATGATATAGTATTTTCATAAAGTATCTCCAATCAAATAGCTTTCTCACCCTAAAGTTGAGTTTTATTAGTTCTATCAGATTGAGAAACAGAATCAGATAAGGAAAAAGTGACTTATGGGAAAAGTATTGCTAGGGAGATAGACAGTCACTATTTACTGATAAAATGTTCACTAGGAAGATAAAGCAAATTTTCCATTTCATAACATAAGGTAAAACTGTGTAGTGCAAAAATACTTGATGATACAATTTTTGTATCATCACTATCATCTGCTACTACAAAACATGATTCTTAAAGAGCATAGGTGAATAAAATATTAAGTCATTAGTGTACAAACAGAAATGCATGATCAATGGTATCTAATAAAAATCAGACAGACACATATTATATGATTTCCTGATATGTTATGAGTCTGCTAATACAGTGAAATGAAAGGAAAGGAAAATTATGTATTTTTGAGACTCTAGAGAGTTTATTTAAATGCTTCATGGGAAAAATATAATGTGAACCTACTCTAATCAAACATAAAAGTACATTACAGATAGTTTACAGAGGTTAAGTGTGAATCATATTTCTATCTTCAAAGATAAAATACAGAAAAAAAAATCTTTAAAATGCTGGAATAGGAATTATTTCTTAACCAGAATTTGGCAAGCAATAAACACTCAAGTAAAGATAATAAATTAGACTACATTATGTATATGAACTTATATTCATTAAAAATTTTATAATAGTGCAGATTAAAATTCTGATACCTAATATGTATATTTTCAAAAAAACCCTCATACTCTCTCAAATGGGGAACTCAAATATATTAATAATAAAATAAATTATACAACAAAGATTGACAAATCAAAGTGATGACTGAAAATGCTTAGACATCATTAATCATTCATTAATAATAAATAAAAATAAAATGCATTTTATTTTTATTAAATAATTTATATATATTTCACATCATTTTAATCTCTGAGAAAAATGCATTTTAATATAAAATTGAGATTTATTGTATGCTCAAGACGCTGAGTAAAATTAAAAAAGCAAAAGATACCAAAAGGTGATTGAATATATTTTATAAATGGAGTCGTATATATTGCTGTTTGGAACATAAATTGGTACAACTTCTTTGGAACATTGTTTTATAGTAATTACCAGTTTTAAAAAATATATAGTTTTAATTTCTAAAATCAACGTATGCATGTATGTGGGAATATTTTTCCATATCAGTTAACTAGCGAAAACCATCCAAATGCTTCTCATGCTTAGAACATAAAAAACAGTTATACTTCAGTCAAATAATGAAACACTCTATAACAATAAGATTATATAGATATATTAAAAAAGTATAAGCATAAACAAAACTCACAAAGTAGTGTTAACTAAACGAAGTTAAGCACAATATATTCTTGATGATTATTTGTATATAAAGTTCCGATATAACAAAACCTCTATGTCAGTTTAGAACTCAGTCTAGTGGTTGTAATATTAGATACTAGGTGGTAGGAGACAGCTGAGATCTTTAGAGTGGTGGTAAAAGTGGCACCAAGGAAATAAAGACACCGTTGTTGGCAAGAAACAAGTTTATTAATACCGGTACTGACTCAGCAGATTCATATACAAAAGCTGAATACTCCTAACAGGAGGTTAAGGATTTATATACAGTTTACATGCTTTGGTGTTCTTGTCTGCTATCATTGGTGATCACACAAGACCTGATGTGGTGAAGTCAGGATGAGGAATATTCGAGGAGAAACTGGACTGTATACCAGTAAACCAAATCAGTAAGTAATAGGCTTTTTTTCTAGATGGTTGTTTATCTAGAACCCTAAGCTGAATTTCTTAGGTTACTGGTCTTCATCATACTTTAGGTTATAGTGTTTTTACCTGATCACCATACTTCAGTGGTAGGGTTTACTTGTTTTTGAGTGCTTCCTGAGGTAAAGATGGGTTTATTTTATGAAACTTCATAAAGTTGTAATTTGGATTATGCACTTTGTGGCTTGCTTGAGTGAATGAACATGTACTGATAGCAACTGCTTCACTACCAAGTTGGTGGAACTTCTTGTACTCTGAGCATGACTTATTTTCTCAAAAAATTTGTTGTACTTTTCAAAATGTCACTCTTTTTCTCCTATAAAATTTACTATAAAATGATGATACTATCTAATTAGATGAATATGGTCCTTCAGCATGAATTTAGTTATTTAAGAATGGATGTTCTAGTGGGACATACTATCCTACTAGGAAACTTGAACTGGCCAAAGGGATATGCAGACACATACACATCTACGTATACATACATATGTATACAATGATAATGCTTAATGCATAATGGTTGATGTTAATAACCAACAAGTCTTTTATTAATGTTTTATTTAGTTAATGAAAACAAAAGCAAAATTATAATTGAAATATATTCAGAAAAATAAAAGTGATGCTTTAATTACAAGCTTTTTATAAATTGATGATATAATCTTAATTATCACATATTCCATTTATAGATAAAATTTGATGTGTTGAAGGATATTTTGCAGTGATACAGTATTTAGAATGGACTGTACAATAAAAATATAAAGGAAATGCAATTTTAACCTTTACAATGATTGTAAGATAGTTTCTGGAAAAACAATAAGTGATAAGTGAATGAAACAGATATATTTATAATTTAATAGTTTATCAAAGTAAAGAACAGTGCAGAGAACTGAAAATGCAAAAAAAAAGGAAGATAGCTTATCTAAATTGAACCTAGAGTGACATATGTTGATATATAGATGATATAGATAGATGATAGTTAGATAGATAGATAGATAGATAGATAGATAGATAGATAGATAGATAGATAGAGATTTAGATATAGATAAATAAGCCAACTTTTTTTCCTTTTCTTTTTTGTAAGTCAACTTTTTGTCTGTGTGTGTAAAGGTCAAATAATCTGGTTTGAGTTTGTATACAATGCATTATTTGATAGGACAACTAAATTCTTCACTTGTAACACAAAAGCAGTAATAAGGAATTTCTAAGCCTATGTCAACAAATACACAAGGCTTGCTAGGAAAAAAATGCTTTAAAAATAGCAAGTCAATTCAAACTTGCACTTTAATTTTTAGACTCTCAAAATTGCACTAGGATAGTTAGATTTTTAAAACTTGTTCTAGGATTAAGAAACTGCTTTATTAATGATTATCTTTTTCTTGAATGTTTTTGAATATATGAACCTATTCAGTTTAAGGATTTTATTTTTTATTCCAATTATTTCCAATTTACAGTGATTTTTTTCTATATATTAAAACTATACCTCAAGATTTTATAGCTGACTTAACACCATTAGTAGTTTTTCTCTTCGGATACCCAGAAAAATAAATGAAGAGATGTCAGTTGTTTATTACTTTGGATATGTCATTAGTACTTACTAAATGGATCATAATTGCATACACAAATATGTGGCATAAAATAATCAGTTTTTGAAGGAGTGAAATCAGTTTTGAAACATGCATAAAAATAAAAAATAATAAATCTTAGCATTTAGTAAAGCATAGTTATCCAGTTACAGTTGATAGAACTTTATTAAGCAATCCTAGCTAATAAATCATTTTTCAAGATTTAATTTTTTTATTTGGTTTGAAGATTATTTCTATAATCTTTTCAAAGGTTTGTGGGTTGGATAAATATATTCCTTTGGTGGTGAGAAAAACTCCTTTAGCAAGAAGGACACAGGTCCCCCATCTCTCCCCATGCAGTACAGGAAGTGGTAGGAAAAACAAGATGTATCAAATAAAAAGGGTACATAAGGGAAGAGAGGTATATATCAAATTACCTCCAAAAGCAGCTGTGTTAATCACAACCCTACTTGTAAGGTAAAGTGCCTCTTTCTCCACATCCTTACAAATCACTCCTTCTAACTGAATCTTACCCTTTATTAGACATATGATAGTTTAAAAATCGTGTCTCAGAGGTTTAATTTATAATACTTTTTTTCATGCCAAACTTTCACTTATACACCTTTAGTGTCCTAGAAATTTAATTGTGCTCATAAAATTATTTGTTTTATTGTATATATAGATATTTTTTCTTTTATTAGTTGTATTTTGTCTTGTCATGTATTTTACTTCTGCAAATACTTTACATTAGTTTCAATATTTAAAATACTTATGTATTTCTAACTGAGAATGGAACAGAAAAAGAATATTATTACAAATGTTTATGTTAACAGTAAGATATACCTTCAAGAACCCATTTCCTAATTGAGAGTTATATGTGCTATAAGACCCATTTTTTTTCTATTAAACAATTTTGACATTGTCTGAAAATGTTTATCAAGAAGTGATAATGAATTCTTTAGGATAATGGCACAACTCTTTCCCAGAAGCAATAAATGAGTCAGAAATGTACTGGTACAGTCATAAAATGAACTGAATATTTTATAAAGCAGATGTAATTTATGTCTCAAACAAAAAGCTCAGAACATTTTGGAAGTGATAATGATGGTGCATCAATGATTCATTCATTTGAATAGATTACATTTATGATGTGTCTATTCATCGTATAATGAATGTGGGTGTTTCCTGAGAAAGGAGGGGGCTATTCAATACATGTTAGTTAAAAAGCATTGAATGAATGTATGATTAAAATACACCTGTAAATGCCTTTTGAATTTAATAGCAGATGATCAACTGCATTTTAACATAGATTTAATTTACCAAATTGATAGGTATTTTCCTGGAGAAAGCAACATGCCACTTTTCTAAAATTCTTCCTATCATTAATTCAATAACTTTTAAAATGAACTAATTGATGAACTTTTAAAATAATTTAATGGTAAAAATAAGTAACTATAAGAAAATAAATCCCACATGGAAAGTATCACTTTGTTCAATACTTATCTTAAATAGCACCAGCTGCACCATTGTGCTATCCCTCAACACCAACTACGATGATGAAACCCCTATTTTAGTGGGAGGGTCGGAGAAGAAGGAGTTTTTAAGAGAAAATCAGGTCATGGCCACAGAGTCGCTGGAGTGGAATTAATGTCATTGTAAGGAAAGAAAGATCCAATCCTTTCTTGCTTTCTGCCAAGGTAGCATACGATGTGACCACAACTATCTTTCAGTCAGGAAGTGGATATCCAATAGAACCCTGTCTTGCTGGTGAGGTTACTAGTAATACAAATAGTTGAGGGAAAGTGTCCAAACATAGAAGCAGCAAGTCCAAGTACTTTGAACATTTGAAGAAGAATAAGGCAATTGGAATGGATTATAACAAGCTAGGATGGTGATATTAAGAGATAATTATGGAGTCCCTGGAAGTTAGGTCACTCCCAAGAGGGAGCTCACATAATTAATTCCGTTTTAGCCATATTACTCTAGATGGTCATTAAAAAAAAAGACTTAGAGGGGAAAAGGCAAAATCAAAGAAATCTATAAGGACATTACAACACTACAGTATAAGCTAGGCCATAGATGATCATGGCCAAGAAGAGTTGTTGGTGGATTGAGTGTGGTTGGTGGATTGAGTGTGGTTGGTGGATTGAGTGTGTACCTGAGGAAATCAAGGAAGAGTCCAAGATTTTTCATTCTGGACAATGACAAAGATGAATGTGGAGACTTTGTAGGTAGAACTGAAATGGGGTGACTCAGCTGGATGGGAAGCTGGGGTCTCTGAAAGTGAAGTAGTTGAAAATTATATTGGGTGCCATACTGTCTTGGTGGGTCTAAGAAAAAGTCTGGAGAGAAGAAATGGGAAACCTGAGAAGGGTGCACAAAAAGAGGAGGCTGGAAGTAGCCCAGGGAGAGGTGTGGGAGACACAAGAATGGTGGGTTGGTAAAGGGAAGTAGGAGTGGCTGGACTGGGTGGGAGACCTCCAGAAGAGTGAGCAGGTGGTGGCAAAGAGCCATGGTGGGAGAGTGGTCAGAAGAGGAGTAACCTGTATGGAATTGGATGCCAGATAACCAGCCAGGGGTGACCAGGGGTTGCTGAGGGTAGATGAATGTGGCCAAATGCCACCAGTGGCAGGCCTGAAAAAGGAAGTATATAGCACCACAGCAAGGTGGCATGGAAAGCTGGTACCTGGAGAAAGCCAGGGCTTTGGAAAACTGATTTTGCATTAGTGTTTGTTAGAGAAGCTTGAGAACTTTGGAGAAGCTGAACAGTTCAGAATGATGAAGAGAGAAGAACCAAAAAAGAAGAAAATAATATGGAAAAGAAAGACTGGATTTTGCAAGATGACTGCCTCAGTTGTGGAAGGTATTCTATGATTTCATTTTTCCTTCTAAACTGAAGTCATCAACCATGGCCACAAGGCTGGTTTTAAGAGAGTTGATGTCACAAAACAAGGAGAATCTGAATCTCATTTCTGGCTTTCCCAGTGAATCACTTTTTGTCAGATTACAATTTCTCCATTGATGGTTCTGAGAAACTTTTTTTTTTGTCTGATGCAAATCACTCAGGAATTTACCAATTGAAAAGCCCAGCTTGCCAGATGCACAGTTGACTGTTCCACTGAGATCAATGCTTACAGAAAGATTGTTAGCTACAGAAATAAATCATTACTTGACATTTTAAGGAGCATGTTAAGTGCTCTTGTATATTTTGCAAAAACTACAGTTTTCACTCAATGAACACAAAGTTACAACAAATTTTCAGATAGACTTATTTGCACTTTCTTATAAAATTCAGTAATAAATTGAAACAAATATAGATTTTAGAATATATTCAGAATCTCTAAACTTCATATCAGTTAATCAGGGAAAGAGATTTTAGTTCACATAATAGTAACTTGATTATCTGAGTTAATCAGGTTATACTCTGGAAAAGAGAAATATTAAAGGTTGTTAAAATATAATTTGTCTAATGCAGGTAATCAGGCATTGATAAAATTGTTTAGAAACTACAGATATGAAAGTTCTTAAAAGAGGTTACAGATTTTAGATTTTGTTCATAAATTATTGCCCAGGAATCAGAGTACTGCTGCATCTCTCTACTGTGTCAATTATTATTCCTGACACCAATTATTATTTCTACCTTTTTCCTCCAAGACAAGTGGTTGAAAAAGTTATGACTCAAAGTGGGGGGATGAAACAAAGAAAAACCATATTTTGACAGAAAAATAGGCTTCTGCACCACTTTAGAAAGTGGTGACCTCCAATTCTCTACATTCTGAATTTCTTGCAAGTTTATCTCATTAGTCAAAAATCTCATTCAGCAATGGAGGCAAGAAGATTGAGAAATGTAATTCCAGTGCTACATCAACAAGGAGAGCAAAGGTGATTTTGGAATTGATGCACATTGCCCAATTCTTCCCATCATTCAATCCAATTTTACCTTGTAACTTTTGAACAATGAAAAAAAATCAATAACAAAATGCTTTGATTTAAACAACACAATACATTCCTCCCTTAAGTAAAAACGTCCTAAAACAGACTCCTGAATACTCACCATTGGAGTAATTATTATATCCATCTCTGGATGGGATTATATATATATATATAAATGACTATATATATATAGTCATTTCTAGTTAACACATACTGTTTGATAATAATTAGAAAAAATATTAATAAATGTAATACTGGAAGAGAAAGGCAAAGGGAAAGTGGATGAAAAAACTGAAGGATGTAAATTGGAACCATCTAATTATTCAGGCTGATTCTGTAGTGCATAAAAATGCTCAGAGGACAGAAATATATAGAATGAAGGCAAGAAGTATAAACAAATTTTTTTAGGCAGAGTTAACTCTGTAAATTAAGGCATAAAGTTAAAATGTAAAATGTATTATAGATATACATTATGAGGAAAAAATCAAGGTTAAAATGTGTTTCATGTGAGAAATAATAATGTATTAGAGCACAGGTTTAGAAATATTACATATACTTGAGGGGCAATTATTGAGGAAATATTTATTTTAGGCAGATTGGTTACTAATCACAATTATTATAATCTCACATTCCCTAATCCATAAATTTTATCTTTTATATTTTCTCATAATATATCATTCTTAGAAAAAATATTTATGGTCCCCTTTATTGAATATAAAATTCCTATTACTGTTTTCCATTATCATGCTTTAGTTTAATTTAGTATCCTTACAAGGAATTAAGTAATTTAGTCTACATGGTAACTAGATACAATGTAGCGATCACACAGATATTAAATTACTATGCCATACATCTGAAATCACTATGGTACATACCAAATATATCGCAATAATTAAATAATAAAACAATTCTTCTATTCCATAGCATACTTTCATTTTTGCTTAATTCTTTATATTCCCTTAAAGTTAGATTTGATTATTTTGATCATTAAGAACCAAATTAGACAAGAGTTTGCCACACGCTATTTGGAACCACAACATTTTGAACAATATAATCAGAAGTTTGATCACAAAATATAAGTATTAACTGGCACTTGAGCATGATCACTTGTCATCACCAGTGAATGGGAACATGCAGCATTGTTCCTCATGGGACTCTACTTTGTCTTGTTCCTAGGAAACATCTTAATGATCATTAGTTAGTGGTTACAGCTTCTCACTTCTGTTGTGTATCTAAAGCCTGTACAGAAAGCAGTACCGGAGTTCACTAAGAAACTCTAGTAAAAGTTCCTGAAAAAGTTTTCCACTGAAATTGATTTTGATTGCTAGCATTCTGCAGGTACAAATTGGACATGGAGTTAATAGAAGAGAGGTTTGTGACTAGGCCCTTTCTGCAGACAATGTCAATACTACCTTGATAAAGGCTGGGTCAAATGCAGCAACACTTACCACAGTGACAAGACAGCTACTATGGTAGCTGGCATCTTGAAAATTATGTAATAAATCCATATCCTATTATTTCATATGGAAAATTGCTTGTGACAAATTTTAAGTTCAGCATTATTTTAACAATATAATATTCAGTTGCAGAGGAGTGCCTTAAAATCATGGCAATCAGAATACAAAAGAAATGTAAGGGAAGTCTTCAAATAGAGTTATATGAAACCAGTGCAAGTTAAGATAACCTGTAATGAAATGAAGAGCATTGGTAATCATAATGTAACTCTATATTGTGATATTTAACTTCTTTCAATGATAATTATTTAAATAATAAAATGCATTTTATGAGATATAGCATATAAAAGATAACTAAAATGCGTAATGAAATTGATATTATGACTAGTAACAAGGCTAAGCTTCAAGGAATTGAATTCTGTCACCACAGGTGTTTGTTTGGAAGAGGACTCCAGTTAAATGAAAAGGTAGCCCAGCTGACATTTTGATTTTGGACTTGTGAGAAACTGACGGAAAATCCAACAATGCAAGACTGGACCTGAATTGTGAACTCATAGCTGTGAAACAATAAATCGAAGTCATAAATCACTGTGTGCAGTAATTTTTTATGCAACAACAGCAATGTATATAGGGAAACATATATAGGAAATAACAAAAGAGGGAAGAAGGAAAGCAGAGATCAAGAAAAACAGGAAGGAAGAGGGAAAGGAGAGAGATGAAGGGAGGGAGGAAGGCAGCGGGGGATTTAAGTACTACAAATAGAACAATTTCCTGCTTCTACTCAGGGAAATTCTCCTTTCTGGTGAGCTTCTTAGGAAAAATAATGATTTCACTTCCTTTAGATATTCTAGTTGTCTAAAATTTTCACAGAATACATTTTAAATATTATTGAGACTGAATTTGTTTAAGGGAAACAATTTCAAGTAAGCATGACTGTAAACACAAACTAATAGTATCACTAAGTGGTCAAACCAGGGCACATTTATCTGTTTCAACATTGAAGAAAAATAGGAACAAATTGGAATTATGAAGAAATCTGTTACTGGTTAATGTGAGATACATGTATGTACATGCATGCACTATAGGTGATTTAATGAACTCTAAAGATACTTTTTACTTAATCATTGCTTTACAAATTTAACATAGAAACTGTTTTGTAATGTATTAATCCATCCAATCACAATGTTGTCTTTGTAGCTTTGTTAATTTTTCCTTACTAATAACTTGTGTAAAAAAAAAAAAATTCTAGCTTCCCCCACTTAGGTTTGGTGTGTTTGTAGCATACAATTTTGCCCTTAGAATATATTGAAATTACTTATTTTTTTGACTTTTTCACCAAGCCATACATTTCTTAAGTAAAAGAGGGATACTGAACATGTGTAACAAATATACATTCAATATTGAGAAATAAATGCTATTTTTAATTTTCAAAAATATATTGTCACCTTTTAAATTTTAATTTTATTCACCAATTCAGGTATTTTCAGTGAGGAAAACACAAAGGTAATGGGTATTCAAAAAGAACATTACATTTCTTTTGTGTTACTTAAGGCATTCATATTCTAATGTCATTAAGGGCAAATCAAATTTCAAGTTATTTTGTAAAAATTTTCTCAGTTTATGTGATTTGTATTTACTTCACTTCAGTTGTCTGTTTCTTGTGATTCCCTAATAATGTTCTAGTGTAACTCAGTAAATGATTTCAAATTCATTAGAAAACAAACATGGTATAAAATGAAGAAACATATTTGTAAAATGAAGAAACCTGCAGCAAAATAACATACATCCCTTCATGTATAAGCCAACTATTCTTGAATGAACATTTGGTAATGATTCATAGTGTTTGTCATTCCACTTTACAAATATAAGTTCACTTGGAACGATTTTGTAGATCTCTGCTGTGTTTAAAACTTCAATTAACCAACTACCATTCTATTTCCTGTGAGAACTAGTTTAACTTTTTAAAATTTTTCTTCATAATTCACATTTCTGAGAGTAGGAACATATTGGCTGGAATAATTTCATATCCCAGTAGGAGTAATTATATATTTTTTCATGTGATTGATGCTGAATGCAAGTCTATTGGTGAGTGGTAACCTGTGCCTTGTAATTCCTTTCATTTCATTTATATTCATCTGGGATCCAAGCCAGATTTCTCTTGGCTTCAGCACACTCAATGATGGCTAGACAGTAGGGAAGCAGTTTTACTTTTCTTCTGTAGTAGTAGGTTTACCAGCTTTAACACCTTCTCTTTTTTTGCAGTATTTTCCATCACTGTTATGCACCAGGAATACATTTTCAGCATTTATTATGTTTACCCAGCAATCTTTCCCATTCTATTACCTTTCAAAGTAGGTTCATCTGAATCCTTTCTACGTTGACTATATTTGGAACTGCAAATTAAATCTTAAGATAAAAAGTTGCCATGAGATCATATTTTGTAAAATTTGCATTTGTTTGTCAAAAATTTACATACTATTGATATGCTCCATTTATCTTGGCATCTGTTACCCAACTTCTCAACTACAAATGCTCACATTTTCACTTGCACTGTTTGTTCTCTACAGCAAACAGACTGATAGCTGGCACCCGTGATCGCCACTTTACACAGTGCATTGAAAATTTTCATTTTTAATATTGGATACAGCAGGTCTATAACTTGTATATGAAAATTTTCAATTTGTACATGAAAGTTTCCAATGCATGTGTCTTTTATAAAAGAGTGATAAATTGAAAAGCATTCTTATTCTCAGACAATATAAGATGAATCTAGATGAAAAAATGAAACAGTTAACAGTCTCTGTATTTTAATAATATTTTTAATCTTATTTGATAACTAAAAATTTCCTTTCATAAATTCCTGCTCCTGATAGTGACTCAGGTAATAATATGAAAGTAAACAGTGTTTCACCTTATTTTTTCCTTCTATCTGACTCTCTCTACCCCCTGAGCTAACTTCCAATTGCTGCTTTGCAGTATAAATTCCTTGAAGAAAGAATGGTTGTATGTATAGAGAGCACTTATGGAAAGTTTAAAAATCAATTTGTTGCCCAACTTTTATATCTCTCCTTTTCATTCAGGTTGGACCAGAATGTTATTTCTGGCATATCTTTTATTATTTCTGGTGCATGATTAAATTCAGTATTTGTGACTTTATATTATTGTAAAGATTTCTAACTGTTCTGCTGTATACTTCCCATTTTTCAATTACATCTTTGGGGAACCACTCCACTGACTTCAAAAGTACTCTCTAACGAGTCCGGTAATACTGCTCTGAAAAAGGCATGCAGTTAATAAGTTAACAGATGCATGAAATTATATTTCTTCAGAGCAGAAATAGCAGAAATTCATCAACTGACTGAAAATCACTCTCCTAACAAAGGTACTAATTACATAATTTGATGTATCAGATGTGTAAGCACACATGTGCACATTTGCAGTATGAACATTTTATAGAACAATATATACTACAAACAAAAAGCCCTTGATTTATAATTCTCTCCATTCTTGACTTTTATAAATAATGCCATAATTAATATGGGGGCATTGTATCTTTTCAAGTTAATATTTTCATTTTTTGACACTCAAAGGTGAAATTGTAGGGTCATATGGTAGCTTTATTTTTGATATTTTGGGGACTCGCCATACTGTTTTCCATATTAAATTTTCATCAATGCATTTTCAGGGTACACAAGTGATCCCTTTTCTCCATACCCTTACCATATAAACTTAGTAAAATCATTTTGATAAGCTGTTTTAACACTGATGAGGTCATATCTTATTGTGCCTTTGATTACTTGATGAATAGTGTTGCTGAGCAGCTTCTCATGTACCTACTTGCCAATTTGTATCTTCTTTGCAAAAACAAACAAACAAACAAACAAAAAACAGTTTAAAAACATCTTCTGTCCATTTTTAGTTGGATGGCTTGTTTTTGCTTGGAAAAGATTTCTTGCTATTCAAGCCTCCATATGAGAATGCAGTTCAGATGATATCTTGGTGCTATCTTCTCAGAAATCTGAATGAAGGGCTCAAGAACTCAGCCAAACTGAGCTCAGACTCCTGAACTGTTGAAACTGAAAAAAAATTTGCTTTAAGCTATTGTTTATGGTAATTGGTTACTCATTGTGTAATGTTTCCAGGTGTTGTTCTGATGCCTTTCCAGATATGGGGGAGCTGGAACATTAGTCCTCCATCCACTCTGTCCTTTGTGTTCAGCCTGGTCATCTAGGAGTGGAGAAGCCTCTTATATCATTGTTGTCTGCAAAGGTTCATAATCTGTAGTTGTGGTATATGCAGAGGCACTCTGGTGTGTGATTTGTGGCTTTACAGCAGAAAAGTTTACTAAAATAATAATTCACTTAACTTATCATATGTCTGTCATTTAATGAGACTTGTTCAACTGTACAGTGGTAGAACACTGATCAAGAAAATCGAATATACATGCCCTGAGAAAGATTGCCAATTGATTAGTCATATGGAAAGAGTCAAATTATCAGACAAAGAATTATGATTACAGATTTTCAGATGTTACAAAAGAGAGACCACTGTGCTATGATTACAAGTTTACCTGAGAGCATAATAAAATAATTGTGTGTAGGTTAAGTTTTATTCCCAACATCATTCAGCACATTTTACATGTATCTTATGCAATTTAAAATTTTTATATCTTTATGTTCACATACTTACCCAAGGACTCATAGCCAGTAAGTAGTGAACCTGAGAACAAATTCCAGGTATTTATGTTCATAGTCTGACTTCTTAAGATACTATTACATCAAATCTGGTTGATATTCTCAGTGAAAAATTAATTGAAAAGTAATAGGTTTGAGAGGGAAAGTAGTAAGATTAATTAAGTACTTTAGTAATACAAGAATGTAATAACTATTCAGTATTATATTTTAAGCAGAATAAATATTATTTGCAAAGACTATAGGATGAGAGACAGTTTCGGAAGAGTTTAAAAGAAAGAAGAGACAGATTTTGGATATCAATAGACTATGATGTAAGATGAAAATGGATAATGTTAAAGTTCTGTTAGAATATCTGGTGAATAATGCAAGACTCTTAAAAGCCTGCACTTCTAGTTACTCCTTCCAATCCTGTTTAATTGTTATCTATTTGCATTTTTTTAACCACAACCTCCAAGCAATTGTAGGATCTGTCTCCCCAAAAATGATCACAGGCTTTTTCCAGGTGCCCAGAACTGAATTTTTTTGACATATGTCACTTTCATAAATAGTGCAAAGATAAGTGAGGCCCATGAGTCTTGAAAAACATATGTCCACAGTCTTAAAGAATGTAAATCTGACTATGGTTGCAGACTATGGATGTTTTAGTGGTGGGTACAGTGTGGTAACAACACCCGACAGAGGAGGTTCTATACTTCTCAGGCACAAAAAAATTATGTGAACTAATGTTACTTCATTTGTAAACACACATAATCTAGATCTAGAGGCAGCATCATAAGTAAACATTTTATCAGAGAAGCCTATCTTAAGACAGATCAAACTTCTAGAAGTTGGTTTTCTCATATAAAGCAATCCCCACCTTGTCATGTGAGACACTCTAGTCTCTCTGACACCCCAGACCCCTATTCCATTCTTTAGCATAGGATATAAACCCATGGTTTGCCCCATTTACTTTAGAATATAAAATTATGCAGTCTCCATAAATATTCAATTATTATTCCCCCTCTCTTCATTAATATGCCTGATGTTAATTTGCTAGGTTATTCAGACAGAGAACCCAGAGAGAGGAAGAGAGGGAATTTCCCCCAATGTCTTGATGTAGTTAGATTATTTTTGCCTATAGATCTGTCCCTCCTAAAAATATATTCTTTCACTATTACTAGTGGAATGATAATCCTACATATTTTTGGCTTTATCAGGGAGATTCTTATGGATGATTCTTAATTATTTCCTTCACATATCATCTTATATTCACTAAGAAGTACAGGACTTTGTCTCTTTCCTCATTCTATACTGCTATTTTCACACTGTCTATAATTGAAAGTTGAATCTCAGTACCTCTGCTGTAGTCCCTGTGTGAGCAGTAAAGCCCAAGGCACTAACTCTTGGATCCAGCTCTTGCAGGGCAGCTGCAAAGACATTTAGCTAGTGAACCAGAGCTGTGCATTTTCTTCTGAAATAGGGGAATTTCCTTTTATTTTGTAACTCCAGGCATAGATTTCAAGAGGCATTTTTGTTAGATTTCATCTAGCATTATGTCTTGTGAGCATTACAGCATAGCCTAGTCTTTCACATTACAGGCACCACAAGTCTCATAATATGATCTCCATGAGGCTAAAGATAGGGAGGACATTGAGATTATACTTGCATATAAAAAGATACAGGGAGATATATTATTAACATCTTGAAAAGTGCTCTAAAAGTTTTTTTCTGTGATATTAAAATTAGGAATTTGCATTACAATTTCATCATGATAATAACTACGCTCTCAATATCATTCCACAATTCTCCATTCACCCATAAGTTTTTCAGAAATACAAGATAAAGTGTACTTATGTTATCATGACCAACAAAATGGAAACTTGCATATCTATTGGTCTGACCAGATGCAAATCTTACCACCCCTCAATGCATTTTCTGGAAAAACCTCATTCTCAAGGAAACTTAACACTCATCACATTCTTTTAACTCAGATTTAGCTAGTTCACCTTCACCTAGAAAAAAGAACCCTTTAGTCTTATAAGGAAATCCCTCACTTTCTGGTCAAGTATACCTTATTCCCCCATTGCCTCTTCTAGTATACTTTAAAGCTTACTTTCACCCAAAGTCCCTCCAGAAGAGCACTTTGCTTGTGATGATGCCCCGTGAGATCCCAACACACAGAGTTTTCCCTTAAGTAAAGCACAATGAACTGACTATGAAATATTATTTTGTCATTTGACATACTTTATTTTCTTGAAGACAAATGGTGGTGGGGCACAACTAAAATTATAGTTTTGCTTTAATTATTTTATGTCTCATATCTGTTTGTCCAATTGTTTTAATCAAAAATATTACTTTAGAGAAGCCATGGGTGACATTTCCCAGACCTCTTCCTAAGGATACAAACCATGACAGAGTGAAAGGACTATTGTTGAATCTTGCCACTTAATTTCTTGATTTGTTTTTATTTCCATCAATGTGTAGAATTTCTTCAAGTGTTTTATATATTAATCAATTTGAATTGTTTGTCTGATTGTATAAAAGATCATGATTGATTATATAAAAACATAAAGTCAGTTGTTATCTGGAGAGAATGCAATGGGGTCTTAACCTTGCTTTTGGCTATTATTTGTTGTTCGTTTTCCACTTTTGATAAAATGAATATAACTTACCACAAGAGTGATTTCTTCCATACCATACTCTGTGTGAACTTTTATCAAATAGTGAGAAAATCTGAGTTTTTATTGTCCACGCACTTTTAGGATGTTTTCAGAGTTTATTAACAAACTTATCTACAGATTTCTTTTCAATGCAACTAATTCTCTTTTTCCTACATTCATTGAGATGAAATTGTCATTCAACATTACATGTTTATAGCATACAATAGTGTGATTTGATATGTGCATATTGTGAAATAATCACCATGATAAGGTTAGTTGATGTATCTTTCATTTCATATAGTTATCATTTATTAATTTTTACATGGTGAAAATTTTAAGACCTAGTATATTAAGAACTTTCAATTATGCAATGTATATTGCTAATGATAGTCACCATGCTATATATAAGAATCCCAGAACTTATATATCTTATAACTGAATGTATATGTACTCTTTGTTAAATAAGTTGCTATACTGATTTATCAAATACCATACTCATTTCCTGAAAATGATAAAGTGTTTCAGAATATATTTTATTTTCACATTTAGTTACATGATTATCAAGTTAATTTGAGATTCAAAAATATGTTTCAACTAAATATGTTTCATTTTTAATTTATATTTTAAGGGTCTGTTAAAATTATTCTACAAAGTAATTTATATATATATATATCAATATATACTACAAGGTATATATAAGCTATATATATATATTTTACAAGGTAATTTTTTGTATATATATATATATATATATATATATATATCAATATATACTATGCTTGACCGATTTGGCATGATTTTATATCAACCCAATTATCAATGATATGGTGCTTTCTCACTGAAACAACTCTGGTAGTGTCTACAGAGAAAAACAAATTCTCTTAATCCATATCTGTCATCAACTAGTTTTATTTTAGAATGCAGGTAAACTTTTAATTATCTCAAATATTCTGACTAAAACTAAACTGTAGGAATTCTCTAAATATTTTTTCTGGATATAGTAGTATATTTATAAAATTACTCATTATACAAAGCAGAGACATAGTCTCATTAATTGCTATAAATTGTGGTTGGAATTTTGAACCAATGGAACCTTATTACCACACAAAGCACAACCTTTAAACTTAAATGTACAGTTGGCTTTATTGTTAAGTTGTTGCATAAAACAAATATCTAGATTTATAAATGGAAAATTTATAGTACTATAGTTATTCCTAAATTATTCACTAGCAGTTCAAAAATCATTTCAGTTAAATAATTTGGAATTTAGTCTACAAAAATCATATCTTTCTAGAAATGTTTGCAATAGTATTCTTAGTATCAACACAGAAATAACCAAAACTTGAGGACCAGGTTATGAATTTGGATACAGTTGTCTAAAGTTCCATTACTTTAATTGATGCTTTAAGCTATTACTTAATTAGATGTTTTAAGAAAGATCTGAACATCATTTGTAAGGGATGGAATTCATTAATTAAATATTGTTCATTTAAAAACATTTTTTGATCAGAGGAGACATAGCATAAAGTTGACACTCATTTCAAATGACACTGAGAAGGAAACCTTGCTAATTCAGTCTTTCAGGTGGAAAAAAAAACCAAAAAACTGACCCTTAGCAAAACCTGGTAAATTTCCAGGAAATAATGCTTGGGTTGACTGATATCAACATGTGAGATCTTAAGTAGCTCATGTTATTGGTCTCTTAAACACAGTGCATTAAATTGGGGGAATCATTTAAAATGATATGCGCATTAAGAACAACAAGTCACTGTATTAGGAAAGAATACAAGTACTGAAAAGACTATACTCAGAATTCTGAGAGTGTAAAAAGCTGGCTAAGTCACATTCCCCTCTGAATTTATTTTTTTTTTCATTTTTACTTAGATTAAAAAAAAAGTCTACATATCAATTTATTCTGCACTTGTTCCAGTTACCTCACAAAACTGAGGCAGCATGCAAAAAAGTATACTCTCTGGCATACTCACAGAAATATCAGTAAATATAATTAACAAGACCTAATATGTTCCTAATAAATATATGTGTAAGCTCATATATTTCTATACTATGTAGATGAACTAGATGAAAACTTTCCTGCTAAAATATATTGTCCCTCGTCTATTCATCTAAATTGAATAATTTATTTCACATGTACACCCCCTTACCATTCTTATGAAATACACCATATCTTTAAAATACAATGGCAATCCATTCCTGCCAATATCTTTAGCCTTCGAACTTCTTTGCCACCACTGTCTGATACTTCTTTCTCAAAACTTGGTTTCTTCCTCATTAGTAACCAACATTACTCACAATTTTTGTAGAAGAATGGTTTAAAATGGTTTGATGTTAAAACTGATTTTAACCATCCTCGGCAAAATAATAATGAAAAGACAAATTAAAACATTTTAAATGAAAAATGTTTCAGTATCTTCCCTTAAAATCCAGAGTCCGAACTGTCACATAGGAGACTTAATCATCTGAGAATCCTGTCTCACCACTCTCATTAATCACTAGGAGTGGGGGGAGATGGAGGGGGAGTGTGGCAAATATTTAAGCTATTTCTCTGTTATATGAACACATCAATCTTATTCTCATAAAAGATTTTTTGCTTATATTGTTCAAAATTACTGAATAGGTATTATAGCAAGTAATTTATCTGTTTGTTCCTATTTACTAGGGATACATTAGTTTAACTCAGTCAGGTGTTCCCACACACCTAAGCTAATAGTTTTCCTTTTGTCTTCATTCCTATCCTCTGGTTCCCAACTCTCTCTTCTCCCATTCTTGTTTTAATCTGACCAATATTTCAAATTGTTTAGTGATTACTTTAAGTTCTTTAGTTCTGATAGGAGAGAAAATACACTTCCTCACAGTAGAAAAGCCCAACTATCAATTTCTTGTTTCTTTTGCATTCTGCATTGATCTAACCTCAGCTACTTATATGAATTCACTTTGAAATAAGTGAATTGGAGCAATGAGAAATAGCACTGAGAAGTGTAGCAGAAGCCACATAACATGAGTTGTTTTTAGATTGGTGGTTACTATAGGACCAGTTAAAATATTCTATTGTTTGTTTCAGAAGCTGGGAGGTCAGAACACTAGTTCAGTGTATTCATTCTGATTGGTTGCTACTGAAGCAGGGTTATGAGGGTACTATATAGTCAAGAACAGCGCCCAGTAGAAGACAGGCCACTGTCTGCAATTTCTTCACCTGTGTGTACAACTGCAAGAACCACTCAGGTTCAGGAGAAAAACAGAATGGGGCTCACTTAACAAACAGGGGGATCAAACAATTATTAAGGTCACAAGTGGCAAGCTATCTGACCCTAGTAGAGTCCACAGTGTTCAGAAGTCTCGAAAAAAAGGTTGCTTATCCAAGGTGGTGCCATTCCACTAGTAAGGGCCTGGAGTGTGTGGTAAGGGGAAGTACCCACAGATGGTATGCTGATGCAATACTGCTAAGATGTTGTCACAGCAGCCCACAGCAACATTGTGGCTTAGGATAAAGAACACTAACACTGGATCAAACAGTAGAAGCAGCAGAAGCAGGTATGATGGCTTTATGCAAAAGGAAAATGAAATGAAATTAGCATGGTGCGCTAGAAAATAGAATAAGAGTACTTTTATATACTGGAGAGTTGTCTCTGAGGGTTAGCAGAAGGATACATGCTTTTCTGCAAAGGAACTACTTAGTAACTGATCTGATAAAGTCTAAATGGTCTGGGAGGAAATTCAGTGTTTCCACATTACAGGAAATAAGAGAATGCCTGTGAAATCTGAATTTCAGATAAGCAGCATATTTTTATTTTCAGTATAACCATGCTTTTGTGACACACATATTTGTCATTTTATCTCGAGTTCAAGACCAGAGACTATATTTTTATCTGGCAATGATAAAGGGAAAGCACAATATTATATCCAATGGGATATGAAGTCCACTACTTTAAGATATAGAGTAATCATGAATTATGTGTTCATAATCTATTTTACACTTTCAGTTGCTGGATCAAATGCCAGATTTCCTATAGTGTGTCTTCTGAGAATGGTGAAGGGAATGAGAAATGACTGAGCCATAAATGGTGCTTTGTCCAACCATCTGTCTCCCAAAAGGACAGGAATGTGGCATTCTGTGTGGTGGAGGAGAGAGAACTGTCTTTTTTTTTCTCCTTTCCCCCAGATCCTTATGTTTGCTGGTATCAGTGAGTGACTCCTCATTCTTACTGGCTGTCTCTTCACTTCATTCCAATATCTCTCCTGTGGTGCTGCTTCTTAGTTTTGTAGTTCTGGCATCTGGCAGTGAGAGTCCAGTCTCTGGTAGCAGGGACATTTCCTGGTGGGGGAATGTCTCAGCATATTTTTGGTCTGGCTCCTCTCCTTTCTCATGGTTTGTAGCTCTCCAGGGAGTTGCTGCCACCTCTCTATGACTTTCCTACCCCATTGGGAAAGGGGGAGTCCTTGTTCACATTGAAAATGGATCTGAACTAATAGATTAGCTCCCAGCACAAGAAATGTAGGTTTACTCTGTGACATGTTTTTACTCCAGCTGATCTCGCAGTTGTTTTTTTGTGGCTCCCATGGTCTTTTTGGTTAAGTGATGTGCGTCTCCAGGGCTTTTATTTATTTCTCTCTCTTCCAGTGTATTTGCACCTGGATTGTTGATTTTCTAGTTTTTAATGAGGCCAGACTGAGATGAGAGTGAGCCAGAGGGAAACCCCCTCCCTGCAGCCCAAACCCCGACAGCGAACCACCATCCTCCCCCTCCCAAAGTCATAGGACACTAGAAGGTGGAGCTCCAGACCACAGTGGAACTCCTAAATCTCCCCAGTGAGCTCCAGAACAGGCCTCACTTGCTCTTGTCCCGCTGCCCAAGTGTGTGCAGGGAGCCTGGGGTCTTTCTGCAGGCTATGTGCCCATCAGAGAACCAGTGGCCCCGCTCCCAAAGCTTAGTCCAAGAAAATTTTATTTGACAACAACAAAAGATTGGGTTTGGCTGCTGATTGAAGTTTAATCCAAATATTTCCGGAGATAATTCAGTAGAAAAAGCTAAAGTATGCTTTTAGTTGGAGGCATTTCATTTTCTTTTGTATACCGCTCTCTAAATGTGTTTTACCACCTTTTGTTTCTTACCTACTTTAGACACAAACCCTGGGCCTTTGTATGATTCATACCCTTCTTCTTATTAGAAATTAGTCTGTTATAAGATAGTAAAGCAAACCAGTAAACTTTCTTTAATACTATAGTAAAATAAATTAATGAACATACACACACATATGACAACTCCCATCTATCACTATGGAGAAAATATGATCTTTTTAAATGTTTTTAGCTGACCAAGACTTTCATTTATCCTCTTAGATAGTTTCAATTTTCTTTATATTCAGTAAGTTATAACAACAAAGTGTAACTGCAACAAATCAATCTGCAAATACTCAGAATTCATTAACAGATAATCTCTGCCCTTACTGTTTGGATTTCTATGTCTTACATAGTGGAGTCTGTCCTTGTTTTGTTTTGAGACTATGTTTCCTGATCCCACGAACTCAAGCAATCTCCATCCTCAGCACCCAGGTAGCTAGAATTACAAGCATCATCCACCACACCTGACTGCTTTTTTCAAGACCAGGTCTCTCTATGTTGCCTGGGTAGTCTTGAAACTGCAAACTCAAGCAATCCCTGACCTCTTTGCCTCCCAGGTGATTCCTGGCCTCTTTGCCTCCCAGCTCTTGGATTACAGACACGTACCATCACACCCGGATTGGAGTCTGTTCTTGACAAAAATTGTAATCTTTCTAAGCCTCAGCATATGTTCGGTATAATGTCACATACATTTCTTTCTCCTCCTCAAAATCCTCTCCCTTTTCCTCCTCCCTCTTTTTTTTTTTTTCCATATTTTATGCCCAGCTTTCTAGAGGTCTGCCAAGCTTATCATCAGGTAGAAACTGTAATTTAATCAAGAAAGACCTTCAACAGAGAATGGAAATTTTGATACACTTTCACAGCCCAGGGTCATTTATACAGTGTACTTTACCTGGATCAGAGCATATGGGCACCTTAGAGGAAGAAGCAAGAGGATGGTCTGAGATTAGGTCATTTTGGTGCTTTTTCAGTGTGATTCCTAAGTCCATCTGTTTCTCTCTGGTGGACAAGACTTCAGATGAAACTTTGCAGTGTGGAACCTGCTGTCATAATTAGCAGAAAATCTCTTGTTTTTTCGTCATCAACATAGAGCTGAACCATGTTTTTTATTTCCACATATAAATCTCAAAATGGCAGTTTAGAGACAACATGGAGCCTGTGTGACTCAAAGCATGCCCCATACAGGCAAAAATCACTGTTTGTGTTCAACATGTGGACTTTCAACTTTTCCAGTGGAAAAACATGCATTAAGTTTTAAACATCCTAGAGCATATATATGAAGATCATCCCCAACCCCTTTATGACTGGCTGATGTTTCGTATTTCTGAGATATCAAATTTCTGACTAGTCTTCTGATTAATTACTTACCATAATCAAACAGCAATGTCAAGGCAGTTGAGTTGCTAAGTGTCTCGTTCATGGTCACCTAGGACTCTACCCTTATCAGTGCTTCTAAGCATGTGATCTTTGCATGTGTGGTTTCAAATACAGTTAGATCCTCTGGCACTGACTCCAGTTGCGAGTTCTACATACTGCTCCACCCAGGCATAGGGTGTTGGTTACAAAGAGAGTAGGGGATGGATGCAGTCTCAGTTCAAAAAATTTCATAGAACAGACTTCCAAAATTCTTATCAGGAGTTTTTTACATAATATTTACTTTTCAATTAGTGATATACTTTTGACTTATTTTTGGAGTCATAAATATTTTATTCAGTTTTATTCTTGTTTTAGGGGGGATAAACTTTTTGAGCTATTTGTTTCACTGTCTCAGAAATCCTATTTCCAGAAATTTATTCTTAAGTCCTAAGTATGAGTCAGGCAGAGTTCTATAACTGATTTACTTAAATTATAACTAATATTTTATTATATATACATACTATACTCTTTATTTTTCTGATAAGTAAACAGCACTTCAAATAATTTAAGTTGTCAAACAAGCAAAATAAAATTCAAACTAAATGAATAAAATTTGAATTCATACATGAGAAATAAATGCAAACATTTCTTAAATGCAAGAAACATATCTATAAATTATTTAGAATAGGATGAAATACTTATCAATATACTCCTACAATTTAAATAACTAATTTTAGATATTAAATTAATTGGACAGTAGCTGATTTATGGCATGTTTACACTTAGTTATTCATTTGTTAAAAAGTGACTTCTTAAATTTCATCAATTTTTATTGTCCCCGATTATTTTCTTTTTTGGGGGAGGTTTAGTGGGGGTTCCTATTCAACCTAAGCACAATGGCAGTACTTGTCAAATGGACAATTGTGCAGCAATGGATAGATGACTTCATATTAAACTTTCATTTTACTTAATTGTTCCAAACTAATCATAATAAGCAGTTCAATAAAGCATGGGGGTGTGTCCAAAAAACATAAAACTAGTAAACAAAAGGACCATAATGAAGGCAGAAAGCTTAAATGTGATGAATAGTAAGTCACATGCCAAAGCTACAACATTAATATAGTTACTAGTCCAAGAAAATTGTTCACTGACTGCATTGACTGATTATGGATTGTATAGCTATGTTTCTATGCACAAGGAAATCTGACTTCTAAACTTAACTTCTGTAGCTTACTGGTTCAGATATATTAAGGTGATCTTTAACAAAAATAAACTTAGAAATGAATCTTAATTATTTAAAATGTGCACTTTTTTCTTTGAATTGAGTTTATATTGGATTATACTTCTGTTTGTATTTTGAAACTTTGGGGTTCCCCTACCTGTGCTGTCATCCTAACACTCCCAAGTCCCATAGTCTACCCTAGTGCATTATATCTCCTCTCTTTCCTTTGCTTTCCCTGTTCTTTAATCCCCAAACCAAATCTCTTAGTTCTATGGTCTGCCAAATACTTAATTGTGTCCTCTATACAAGGAATATTGAGAAACCAGAAGTGTCAGATAAAGTCAAACTAAAGCAACAGCCCTTAAAAACAAACTGTGAAAATTACCTTACTCTAGTAAATGACTTGATATCTTGGGTCTCATAAAGTTGGAGCTATTCTAGACAGTAAATACTTAATTGTGTCCTCTATACAAGGAATATTGAGAAACCAGAAGTGTCAGATAAAGTCAAACTAAAGCAACAGCCCTTAAAAACAAACTGTGAAAATTACCTTACTCTAGTAAATGACTTGATATCTTGGGTCTCATAAAGTTGGAGCTATTCTAGACAGTATTTTTAAAATATAGAGATACACAAAAAAGTCAATTATTTCTCAAAATCAGTGAAATGTTACATGTATATACAAATATTCTAAGATATGATATGTACCCAACAGAGGTGGTATGGTGGTGGAAGAACTTTGGGGTATACAATAATGTAAATACACACACATATGTGCAATCTAACAAAAATAAACTAACATTTATATTATAAGAAATAGAGGTTAAAATACTGAACTTTTTAAATGCCCATTATTTTTATAAAATAATTATAAATCAGCTTAAGATTTTGAATAAAATCAAATAAAAAAATCATTAGAACCCCTTCCTTAGAAACTGGAGAACTTTTATAACTATCATGTTTCAAAAGGAATTGTTTGAATGATTCAAGTGAGTCACAGATACAATGCATTTGATTATATTGTTCTTTCAGAAACTTGGAATTTCATTATAGTTTTTAGAATGGCAAGTTCAGTTTAATGCAACAAACATTTTATGTTTGTCATGAATATTTATGTTAGTAAGCTCATCTGTTAAGAGCATGTATAAATTTCTGATTTTCTCCATATATTAATCCGTAAAGCACAGTGGAATCATTAAGATGCAGCAGGAAAAAAAATATATATATATAACTGAGAAAAGAAACTAATAAAGTTTGATCTACACAATAAATTGTGGAGCATATTGCTTTGAATTGATAAGCTGGCAGATGTTAAGTACAAATAAGCTAACTATAAAGAACTGTAAATTAAAAATATGCATATATTCTGAAGCGTACTTGAGAAGAGATAGGTAAATAAATCAAATGGGCTGACAAATAAGCATATTTCTATTGATGAGTGTGCTATGTTTAATAAAGATATATAGAGAAAAATATTATTTTATCTGATAATATTATTTAGTGCAAAGTAGAAAACTCATTGGTTCAAAACTAAATTTCTATACTCTAGAAATATTTTAAATGAATCCTGGAAATCTATTAAGTTATAGAAAAGTGTCTAATTATACTTATTAGGGAATGGAGAAAGAGAGCCATCTGCATAGTGCCAGGCAGGCAGGATAGCTGCTTCTCCCCAGCATGGAAATTGTACTGATTCCTTTTTTTTTTTCTTAGTTTATTTATTTTTTTTTATATATGTGCTCCACATCTATGTATTCCCTGGGGACCACACACCACCTTCCTTCCCTCCCTTACCACTCCCTCCTATCTCCATCCTTCCTAGGCCCCCCACATACTCATCCTTTTTATGAAAATTTCATGTACGTGTCTATGGCCTAAATTGTCAACCACAATAAACTTTAATAATAATAATAATAATAACAAATGTACTTATAAAGACATAAAGCTTGGGTAAAACAAATACCTGGCATGAGCCAAAGCATAAAGATTGCTGTACAAGTATCTTACAGTAAACAGTTATTAACATTAATTAAATGCAAAAAGCACATGTAGGGCATTCTTGATAACCTCTAGTTATTGAGACAACGTTAACATTTCCTTCAGTTGACCAGAATTTCAATGGTTGTGTTCTGCCTTTAAGCACCTGATGTTTTTTAGAGCATGAATCCATATACATCACAGTTGCTATGTATATGCCCCTTTAAGATAAAAATCTTTAAGAGTCCCTCATGCATTTTAAACCTCAATAATCTATCCCTTTTAAGTCATCCTTCAGTACCCAACCATGGCTCCTAAGATTGTATCAGCATGGAGATGGGGGTGAAACACTTCCAGATATGAGAAATGGAGTTTATTAATGATGTCATTCAGAGCTTGCTCTTTACTCTGCTTCTAATAATATCAATAAATTCATCCTGGTCAATATTTATATTCCTTCCACAATTATCTCATGCCTTTAGGATTCTCATGCCTTTAGGCCATTTCTGTTACAGAAAGGAGCTTCTACAGAGTTGATACCCATACAAAGTGTAGGTTCCATGTGTCCTACCTCACCTAGTGAAGAGTGGAGTTGAGCTGGGAGAAGAGGATTTTAGAGACTTGGAGGCAGCATGTGAAGCACAGTGACATGTGAAGAAGTCCCAATTGCTTCTCAACCTTTGGCTTGTACCAGAGACATGAGGTACTTGGAAGAAATACAGGGGTGAAAGATACATAGGGATTTTATTTAATTTGATTTATACTGTGACTCTACTTCTTTTTCCCAGACTTACCTTACCCCTTTTACCCCTCTCCAAAGGTTCTCTGCCAGAAGGTACCTTAAACTTGTGGCAGAATTTTGGGCTACTGCAGCTCCTTTCTTCTTGCCACCACGTATGTTAATCAATTCAAGGTTTTTCACAATAAGAATGTATTTCATCTTTATGAGGAAGATGCAGAACCCATTCAGAATATGCAAGATATGGGTTTCTGGGATAGCCCCTCAGTCTGCACACTAACAGTTCCCTATATGTTCTTCATTCCAAGCACTATATGTTCTATATGTTTGTATAAATTAAAAAACAAAAACAAACAAACACAAATACTTGACTTATTTTGGAGAGTAATGCAGCTCCTTAAGAGTTACATATACCACACCTTTAGTGGTTTGCTGGGACTTGGATCTAGTTATAGGTCCAAAAAGTGGTAATGAGTGAAAGCAATATATATACTCAGGTTCCTCTTATATGGTAACTACAACCAAGGAGGCCATTATCATATCTTCAGGGAATATAAGCCTAATTCTTTCAGAAGAATTTGTAAAGGTCAATAGTCATGTGAGTGCAGATCCAAGTATGGTTTGAAAAACTGATACCACCATGGGTGAGGATATCAGTTTCTATATGGATGGGAGGACCATTTCTATTAGCAAAGAAAACTAGTCAAAACTTAGGGTCCCATTATTACCAGCTTAATCAGCATCTTCCACATGTCTCCATCCCTACTTACTGAGTTTGATTTTTAGCAACTTTAGCCATAGGGGAATACAAGAGATAAGGCTCTTTTTAGAGTTAGCTAGAAACTCTTACATTGTATATGAGGATTTTATGAAGGCTGAAACCCCAAAGTATACCTCTTGTTTTTCCCCACCACTTTATCCAGTAACTTTACCAAAACCCAACCAATATCACCATGTTACTTACTTTTCCCATAAAAGGCAGAAAATTTTACACAAGTCTTTCATTTCTTCATCCACATAAGTGAGTGATTAGAAGTATTCAAGGCAAATAATTTGTTTTTCTCTAAATAGTTCATTCCAAGCACTATCAATGATAGTTCTTTACTACTGGAAATAAAAATTCTTAATATTTTAAAATCTAATCAGATTGAGGAGTTAATTATAGAAACCTCAGAACTAATTTTAAAAACATTCTCCAAATTCTTTTCTTCTAGAATCACTCATAGTATCTTCTCTACAAGGATGCCCTGTTTCAGTTTACTTTAAAAACAAACAAACAAACAAACAAACAAAACTTTCATGAAGATTTGAGAATATTTACAAATTTATCTATGGGTATACCAATTAGCAGATATATATGGCCTATGGCCCATTGCACCTGCAAATTCTCACATTTTTTGTTTCAATGGCATGGAGTTCAGAATGTTTTAAAAGTTGCACATGTACAAAGTTATTTTTAGAATTAATAAAATTTCCAGCTAATCAAAATTAAGTTTCTTTCTCTATCTAGAGACATAGCAATATTGTGAAGCTGAATCGTTTCAATACTGTAGAATGTTATTTTGTCTATGAAGATCAAATGGTTTGCTCATTCATAATACAAAATACAGAAACATTTAAAGAATAAGGAGGTCCAATTAAAGAAAAAATGCTCAACAGAGGAAGGAAGCCAGACAGTGGAAGTGCCAGGGAAGAGTTGACATACCTGAGACCCCCAGGTGCCAGCAAGCACAGTATACCAGCTGTACATAGCAGTCCAGAAAGGACCATCATGTACCTGTGTGCATCATCTATGTGCACTGTGTCCTGTCAGAAACTACAGAGAGAGGGAACCAGCCAGTGGAGATGCCAGGGAGGAGCCCACATACCTAGACCCCAGGTGCTAGCAAGTGCTGCAGTGTAGCACTAGCACCAACAAAACAATCGAGTCAAGAAACAACCACAGCTTATAAAAGAGTGCACACCTGTGCTAAAGGGGAGAGTGAGGCAAGCCCAAGCCGAACTGTGCTCAGCATTAGCACTAGCAAACCCCAAGGAATCTTAGAACAGCAAATTTTCTTTAACAACCAGAGTGGTAGAAACACTCAGCAAAGAGAAGGGAGATCCAACAGCTGAAAAACCATATTCGGGGATATACCAAAGCCACAAAGTCAACCACAGTTACACAAGCAGAAGGCAGAATAAACACATACAGGCAAAAGGCACCAATGAACATGCCAGCAAATAAAAGGACCACAGTGGCCCAAGGCTTAGAGAAAATCTGAAGACAAACAGGAAGGGAAAAAAATGCAAATGTTCAAGCAAGCCCCTCAGGAAATAATACTCCACCAAAGGAAAGACAACCCTCAGAATCCAATAGTGAGAATGCAGAATTATGACTCCAGACAAAGAATTTCAACTGACCATAATAAGAAAATCAAGAGATAAAAGACAGAAAACCTTAAGGAGAAAATAGTCATGAATAACATAAGAGTATAAGGTGAGAAAGAATTCCAACTCACCTCAACTAAAGCAATGAAAGATTTGAGAGAATAGAATAACTTAAAAAAATATATATTTGATATGAGAAACACAGCAAAGAGCTGAAGGATGAAACTAATCCTTAAAAATAAGGAAGTATGGAAATCCAGGATATAAAAAGAGCAGCAGAAAAGTTTAAAAGTGCAGGAAAATGCCATGAAAATAGACTAAAGGATATAGAGCATCTAGAGGATACAATAATAAAAATTACTAATAGAGAGAAGGAAAGGGAAGTACAAAGGCAGAGAGCAGAAGAAAAACTCAGAGGTATAAGAGGTACCTTGAGAAAGGAAATATTAGGTCACTGGACTACCAGGAGAAGAGAGAATCATGGAAACTGAAAAGCTATTTAAGGAGATAATGGAGGAAAACTTCCCTAACCTAAAGAAGGAAATGAAAATAGAAATACAAGAAGCTAAGAGGACACCAAACAACTGCAACGAAAGGAAAAACCTCAACAAGATGTAAAATGGTAAAAATTTCAAGAGTTCAAGATAAAGAAAGGATAATGAAACTGACCAGAGAACTTACAAAGGAAAACCTATCTAGCTTACTTCAGATTTTCCTGAGCAGACACTTTAAGCAAGGAGAGGCTGGAGCCATATATTAAAAAAAAAAATCAAGACAAAAAAATTCCTGCCACGGATACTCTACCCTGCAAAGATCTCCTTCCTATATGAAGGCAAAATAAGACCCTTCAGAAATTTATACAACCAAACCTCCACTCCAAGAGACTTTACAAGAAATCTTAAGATCCAAACCAACAGAAAACTCTTCAGACAGAATGAAACAAAGTACTAAGTAGGACGACCAAAAAGATACCCTCAGACTTTCAAGTGTAAGTAATTACCCTAAATATTAACAGCTTCAATGTACAAATCAAAAGAAACAGATCAGCACACTGGATAATTAAGCAAAATCCAAATTTCTGCTGCCTACAAGAAGCACACTTGAACACTAAAGATAACCACAGAGTGAAAGAAAAGAGCTGGAAAACAATTCTGTAAGCAAATGCTCCCCAAAGAAGGCAGGGGTAGCCATATTATTAGCACAGAAAAAAGCAGACTTTAAGCTAAAAAAAGGTGACAAGGAAAAAGAAAGACAGTACATAGTGGTAAAAGGGCCAATACACCAGAAGGACATAACAATTATTAACATATACTCAACAAATGAGGGAGTATCACATTTCATCAGAAAATTCCAGCACTGAAAACAAATACATATGTGTGTGTGTGTGTGTGTGTGTGTATAAATGGTAAGCAATTTCAATACCCTGTTCTCACCAAAGGGCAGATCAACAAAACAAAAACCACACATGTTCACAAAAGCCCTAAATGAACATCCTGACCATATGGACCAAATAGATATCTACAGGACATTGCACCTCCAAAGAAAGGGATACACATTTTTTCCAAATGCATGGATCATTCTGAACAATTTACTACCTATTAGGACATAAGGTAAACATTAACAAATATATAAATATTAAAATGATATTTACTTTTTTCTCTCACCATAAAGACATCAAACTAGAAATCAATGATGGAAAGAAAGCAAGGAGAGTGTCCAACACATGGAGACTGAACAAGATGTTACTGAATGGCTACTGGGTAATTGAGGGAATCAAAGAAGAAATTAAAATTTATTTCAAAACAAATGACAAAGATGACACAACATTCCAAAAAGTTAGGGTACTCAGCAAAATTAGTATTAAGAAGAACGTTCATAACAATACAGACTCAAATCAAAATGCAAGAAACAAATCAAAGAAATAACCTAATCTCTCAACACAAGGAACTATAAAAAAATGAAGCAGAAGACAGACATAATTAAAATAAAAGAAGAAATAAATAATCTAGAAATCAAAAAGACAGTACAATGGATCAACAAAGGCAAAAGTTGGTTCTTCGAAAAAATAAAATGATAACCCCCTAGCAAGGCTCACAAAGAAGAGAGAACACACACATAAGGAGGACCACATGAAAGCATAGAAATTACAACTGACTGTAGAAATTCAAAGGATACTCAGTGACTTCTATGAGCATCTATATGCAAACAAATATGACAACCTGCATGAGGTGAACAGATTCTTAGGACTATACAGACATTCAAAATTGAACAAGGAAGAAATAGAGGCCTTAAACAGGCTAATCATAAGCAGCAAAATTGAAGCAATCATCAAAACTCTCCCTAAAAAAAGAGTCCAGTATCAGACAGTTTCACCAAGGAATTCTACCAGACATTCAAAGATGAAATAACGTCGATACTACTAAAATTTTTCCAAAAAATTGAGAAAGAAGGGAAACTGCCAAGTACATTCTATGAAGCTAACATTACACTAATACTAAAACCAAGCAAAGACAGTGCTGAAAGAATATAGACTAATATCCCTAATGAGCACAGAAGCAAAAATTCTAAACAAAATCCTGGCAATCAAATCCAACCATATAAATAAAGGATTATTCTCCATGACCAAATGGAATTTATAGCAGGGGCAGAGGGATGTGTCAACATTGAAAATCTATTAACATAATCCATCACATCAGCAAGGAGAAGACCAAAAACTATGTGATCATATTCATAGATGCAGAAAAAGCATTAGACAAAGTTCAACACCCATTCATAATTAAAAGCTCTTGAAAAACTTGGGATAAAAAACATATCTCAACGTAATAAAAGCCATCTCTAATAAACCTACAGCAAACATCATTCTTAATTGGGAAAAACTAAAATTTCAATTAAGATCTGGAACTACGGTAAGGATCCTCACTCTCACCACAACTTTTCAACATAGTCCTGGGAGTTCTAGCTAGGGCAGTAAGGCAAGAGAAAGACATGAAAGAAATACAAATAGGAAAAGAAGAACTGAAGTGATCATTATATACAGATGATATGATTCTCTATGTAGAGAACCAAAAAAAAGTTCACAGAAAACTACTTGACACAATAAACCAGTTCAGTAAGATAGCTGGCTACAAAATCAACAAACAAAAAACCAATAGCTTTTTCATATGAAAAATAAAATACAGAAGAAGAAGAAATTTAAAAAAAATCACTTCATTCATCATTGCACCAATGAAAATTAAATACTTGGAATAAACCTAACAAAAGAAGTAAAAGACCTTTACAAAGAAAGCTATAAAACATTGTCAAAAGAAATAGAAGAAGACTTAAAGGAATGGAAAGACATTCCCTACTCATGGATGAGTTAACATGAAAATGACCATCTTGCTGCTTTGGACAGTCTGTTTGGCTTGGTTATTGTCTATAAAATTTGAATAATTAGGGGAGTTTTATTTGTAATCTAACATTTATAATCCATTCTTCCCTCTCTATACATAACAATTCTGTTAAAGATCTTTTTATTTTTTTAATTGAGAATTGGCTTCCTTTATCTTTGTGCATGTGGTCAGCAGAAGACCCTTTTTGAGAGCATGGATCTTTGCAGATTTTGGGTCCCAGGTATCACAAGCCACATGTTTACAGGAGCTAATTACTTCCTTCAACTTGCAACATCTTCTCTTTTCAATAAGAACAAAATTGTCACTTAATTTGAAATATTTTGCTATTTTTCCCTGAGACGCCTTTTCATTGTTTTACTACAGGTTTCTGCCAAGTTACTATTAGTGTATATTTCACAATATGCTGAATGTTAACATAATTAATCTTAATTTTCAAAATTCATTTATTTCCAGATAATGCAAATAAATAAAACCATGAAGTGCTTCATATTTCTGACTATTGAAATACTTAATGCATATTTATGTCAGAATAAAGCTGCATCACTAAACTATAGGTGGCAAGGAGAGATCATTAAATGAGTAAACACAAACTGTTAATTAGAAAACTCCAAGAAGAAAGAAACACATTTTGGAAGGTAAAGAGAGTGTGAAAGAGAAATCAAAGTTAACAAAAGAAGGAGGGAAGAACAATTTTCTCTGTATATCTCCTATAAAAAAAGGAAATGTAAGGTGTGAGGGTGTGAGATAAAGACAGTATGGAAAGGTTAGTTATTAAAAATAAGTTGTTTCTATTTCTGATGTTCTCCAATAATCAACATATATAGATAGATAGATACGCACACACATATATATGAATGTATATAAATTCCACTCAGAAAATTAACTTGTCATTAAATTTCTTAGAATGACTTATCTCACAACTATTATGCGTGCATTATATTATTTAAAATCATCAATGTAGGCCATATGTTTATTGCCATCTCAGAACTGGATATGCTCAGTGCATAAAATGTAGTACTCAAAAGAACCACATAAATAATGAATGAAGTAAAATGGAAAAAAATGTATTTTTATGACTCTGATGAAATAAATATTAATTTGAAAATATTTCTGTTATTTTTCTGATCTACAAATGTATGTTGCAATAAATATCTTATATAAAATAAGCAGTACTTTCTCTTATCAAAATTGGATTAATATAGTTTTATACCATATATTTTTATTCCAGTTTCTTATATATCTAAATTCATCTAATTTTAATATGATTGGCATATTAGTTATAATATAAATGACCTAAGTTCTTCTATGTTAATTGCTGAATGCATTAATTATTAAATAATCCTTTATTCCATAGTGCATATTTTCTAAGGCAATAGAAGTCAAAATTCAATCCTTTAAAGATTTACCTTGTTAGACAATTTTTTTTCTTGCACAATTTAACAGCTGTTAATGAATGTTGCATAGCACTTTACGACATACCATGACATATCACCTACAGATAAAATTTAATGATTCCAACTTCTCAATAAGTATTCTGAGTTTCCAAAAGCTTTTTTCTTTTAAGCATTAATGTATAAGAATTATTAGACAAAAATTACAAATATGGAATGCATAATGTATTTCTCAACATTCATGTTTTTCCATTTTTATTTAATGATGAAATTCAAATGATATCTTTATGTACCTATTTTCATTTAATGAATAAATGAAGATATTTAAAGCGCTATGTTGAAAAGATGTTTTGATTTAAATTTATATCATAAGATATTTTTACCATTTGAAATAAGCAATGTAGACTCTGTATTTTATCTATGTATTTTTCATTACTATTGGTACATTAAAACATAAAATGAGTTCTAAATTTGAGAAGTCTGTTGTCATTTATCCTCTTTCATTTTTAAAACTGCTATGAACATCTTTTTTGTCAACAAATTGAAACAACTAGAAGAAAGGAGCAAATTTGTAGAAGCATACTAACTGCTGAGACTAAATCTGAGAAAAATGAAAAACCTGGAAAGAACAATTACAACCAAGGAAATTGAAACAGCAGTAAAAGGTTTCCTAAAAGCCTGGGAACAGATGGTCTCACTATTGAACTCTGAAGAACCTTCAAACAAACTAATACCTGCCCTATCCAACTCTTCAAAAAGACTGAGAAGAGGCAACGCGTCCCCAAAAATATTATGATACCAAAAGAAATGAGAAAACTGTAGACCATTATCTCAAATAGTCACATATAAGAATAATCCACAGGTTCTTAGAAAGGAAACAAGATTCAAAAATACATGACAAGTACATACATAGGACCATGTGCAAAGCATCAGTGTGCTGCAAGGATGGTTCAACATACACAAATAAATCAATGTAATTCACCATATAAGCCAAAAGAAAGACACAATCATAATGATAGATGAAGACAGGGCATAAAAAGATTAAGCATCCATTTGATCAAAAAAAATCTTGAATACATATAGATGTAACACATCTCAACATAATAAAGACAACATATGACAAACTCAATGATGAAAGATTGGAAACATTTCCTCTAGGATCAAGTACAAAACAAGGAGCCCAGAAGAAACAACTTCAAAGTTGATAACAAAGTCAAATGTGATAATAAATAATGAAACTAGAATAAAAGTCACTTGTCCAATTGCTCCACAGATAAGATGCTAAGACAACCGGAAAGCCTATTAATGGATGAATGGATAGAGAAACTGTAGTGATGGGATTCAGGGCAGTTTGACCAGGGTTGTTATTTGGTTATGGGTATGACTGGAGATAATCATCGCCAAAGATTTATGAGATAGTGTTTTTAATTTCCCTCTTACCTGCCCTAAAAATTTAGATAGAGTCTGTTTCAGAAAGAAAATTATCCCTAGAGGTAGCAAGGAAGTCCAGCAATGAATACAAAGAATTGTAAGTGTGGTGATGCGGGAGAGGGAGGAGAGGAGCAGAGGGAAGGGTAGAGGAGGAAGCAAATTATTTAAAAGGTCTGTTTGTTCAAAGTCCTCTTTGTGCCCCTTTATCTCACATGGAATTAATTTATTTACCAAATACTTGCATTTCCCATTTCATTATAAATGGTTCTCCTCCCCTGTGAAATCTCATGTACTTTTGTCAGTCTTCTTAGCTCAAAATGGCATATAACCCTCAATGATCAGAGTATAATTCTATATATTTTGATGCAGACCTATTTGATTTAATGCACAATTAAAATTGTTTTTCTCCTTTTAAATTGCCCAATGTTAATTTCAATACTGACCAGTCAAAAGAACCTAGAACAGGAGGGAAAAAATTCCCCTCTCATTCTATAGTAGTAGATATACAAAATAGATTATAACTAGCCTTTAAAAAACAAGAACATCCTGTACTGTCCTACAACATGGGTGAACCTTGAAGACATTATGCTAAGTGAAAGTGAAAGAAGCCAGTCACAAAAGTATACTGTATGATTCCACTTATATAAATCATCTAATTAAGACAACATGCATACTAATTAAAAGTATCGATTTTAATTACGCAAGATGAATAATTACTAGGATCTGCTGCACAACACTGGTTGTGCTTTATCAAGCTTTACTGGAGTTTTAAGAATTGGTTAAGAAGGTAGATCTCATGTTCTTTATCGCATACTAAAATATTTTTTTAAAAGGACTTAGCAAACGTGTTTAAATAATAAAGACAAAATACTGTGAAAAAACATTTTTAATTACACTACCATTGCTAAAAAAGACAAATTACTGTGAAAAAATAGCATTTTTTAATTACACGATGATGGTTAAAATATAAACATACTCTGAAAAATAAATAGTATTTTAATCTTATTTTATTGAGCAATGATGTAAAAAAGGAGAAAAACAGTACATACACATTTATTTGTATTTAATTGCCTCTGAAAATACAAATTGTTGGAGAAAAAAAAACTAATCAGAAGTTGTTAGTAAGTTTTTCCCTTAACTTATTGTTCAAATGATGGAAAATTATTCTAACCAAGTACTACATAAAACATTTGCCCATTTAATTTATAGAAAAGGTTAATTGCATTACTCTGCTAGCCTGGCCTACTTTAGTGTTGAATCTAGAGAGCATAAAAGATTTTTAAGTACACAGAGAAAAAGTAGATTTGCCCCCTAGGGTTATTCCTAAAGCTTTTGTGCTCAGTCAAGCAATAAGAGATGTTACAAATCTCTGCAGTGATTTTTCTCAGCATCCTTGAAGTTTAATCCCTAAAGATCGGGAGACAAAAACTCAATAATAAATGGATTTCTGATGCTACCATCTAAACAAAAAAGGAACATTATTGGCTTTTCTCTTCTTAAAAAAATATAAAGCACCTGTAAGCTTAGTATATTGTGATAATGCCTGGGATCACTGATATCTTATTATTTCCTATCAAATTATGGAGATGTTACTCTGTTCAAGATACTTTTACTCTAATAATATTTTAAAAGAAAATTGTTTTGTAAAAATGTGAATATTGAAGTGAATGTAATTTGCAATAATCTTTATTATATAGCTACTACTAGGATTTGAACATATTGTTGCTACTGATATTATACTTGACTTCATTTAAAAGCTTGTATTGATATTCGTTACAAGTTACTTCTATTTTACTTACTAATTTCACAAATCAATTCTGACAAGTGATGCACTTACTCAAAAACGTTGCTGTTGAAGCTATGAAACTATGAACTTAATGTGAATACTTAGAGACCAGAAGGAATGTAATTTCTCTTTTCCTGTGATTTTTTTATTGCAATGATTTTTGAAATTATTCATATAGAATTAAAAAGCATCATTTCCTTATGATCATATATTAAGAATCTCAGATTTCAATAATATTGAAGTATTTTTTATTTGTATATACAGTCTCCACACATAAGCACCGTAAAAAATTAAGTAAATTCATGTATTTTAAGGACATATTTTCTTACCAAGTATTTTTATAGTAACCTTATTTATTTCTTTTCTAAAGATAAAAACAAAGAAAAGTATGAAACTGATTTTAGAAACCCATTGTTTCTAAAATGACAATGTTTCTAATATGACTCTAACGGTCATATTAATTACAAACAAAACATTCAAAATATATGATCATTCTTAGTCATCCAGTGACTATTTTGTGCTTTCACATTGAGGTTGCAGTTGTCATTTCTTTAATTACACTGAGTATTTTTTTTTTTTGCCTCCATGCATCTTTTTTTTTATGACAATCTGTTCTGATCTTTCATCAGTTTTTTTTTGGAATAGAATATTGGTACTCTTATTATTAATTTCTAAATATTCCTTACACAACCTAGATAGAAAGTCTTTATCAACTATATGCTTTATAATTTCCTCTGTCTAGGTTATAACAATTTATACTTTATCAATCTATAGAACAACTTTTAAAAATATTTTGATTATATGTAACATTGATTTTTAATATTTTGTAGTGTATACAAGGTATTTTTGCTCATTTGTGGTATCAGGGTTCACACTAAACATACCATTTGGTAATAAATTGCAAAAAAATCAAAATCATTGTAAATTCAGCATTTTGCTATAAGCATAAACAACTATTCCAATATTCACCAACTGTACGTACGTAGATGTATTATTACTATTTATATAATTGTAAGTCTTTTATTATAAAACCTGTATACTCAATATGTATAGATTTCACATTAAAGAAATCTGTTACTTCCTCTTTCTCCTGCCAGCCTATATTGCTTTACCTTTTCTTTTACTAACACATAGTATTAAGAGAGAACACTGGACTATGAAGGAGGCCTAGAGGGATTATGGTGGTGGATATGGTGTCGTAGTAACACTTGATGGGGGAGTTTTGTAAATCAGTTACTCATAACTGATTAACATTAGCTATAAATACATAAACAGACAAGCAAAAAAAACCAAATAAATAAAATTAAATTAAATTAAAAATATACTACTAAACAACTATCAAGTTAAGATAGATATCAAAAGTTAGAAATGATTTCATTATTATATGGGATATAATGAAAAAATTAACAAAAGCCTTGAGGAAAAGTCAAAACAAGCTAAGCACCAAACTGAAGCACACAACTTTGGGCAGGAGGGAAGGGAGGGTGGAGGGGAGGGGGGGTAAATCATCCCATACAATTTTGTGAAATTCATATATAAATATTTTTTTAAAAATACCAAAAAAAATAACAACAAAAAGAAAAGTCAACTATAGAATGCTATGAATGAAGCTAATCCACACACTTACAATGGTCCAGATACCATTCTGAATATTAATTCATTTTGCAGTAGCCAAAATGACATGTCAACATGATCTTTAAATTTTATAGTTGGGGTAACTGATAGACAAAGTGATTAAGAAGTTTGTCTAAATTCATAGAGCATTAATTCATGGGACTAGTAATATTATCTAACCTATCAGCCCACAACATGCATGCTTGCAGCATACCATTTTGTGACTTAAACTCAAGTGTAAGACTGCAATGACTTGATTAAAATTCCTCTACAATGAAATCAATTTGAGTACTTGACATATCAAAAATTAGAGAAATACTAAACTTGACTATATTATATTTATTATTTATGCTTCTCAACTGGAATTAGAAATAAAAATTGTTTATTTTCAAAGTAGGAAATAAGTCTTTAGCAGTCATTTTTTCCTCAAACAGTCTAATTTGCCCATCCTGCATCTGCTCTCCTTTTTCCTCCCCTCCTTTCCTTTCCCTTCTCTCCTTTCTTCATCCTCTATAAATTTAGCATGGTAAATTACTTTTGCCTAACTATATGAATTTTTTTCCATATTTTAGCTTTCCTGATAACAACATATGCTTATAAAACTCATTGCTGGTCACAGAGATGTGTCAATAAGAAAAAATAGTATTTACATAGACCGCAGCATTAAAATAATTGGCCTTTTGCTTCCATGGTCCCTTGATCTTCACTGCCAGCGGAGACTGACAGCAAGTGTATCTGTCCCCTGGTCATACATACTGTTTGCATATGCTCACACTAAGTTTCAAAGTCTTTTTCTTAGCAATCATGGTAGACAAAATACAAATTTTATTTATCAATGTTTTCTTTTATTTCTTACAATAAAAAAAATAAAGAAAACTTTCTTTACAATGGACTGTACCTAACACTATTTTGTTGGAATTTGATGTATTAGTAAAAGTCTGACTTATATTTAAAGACAGTAGAAGCAATTAGAGTCAATTTTGTGATTGAAAGGTATCACTAAAAAATTAATTATGTAGCTTTTTATTCTCAACTTATCTCAACAGTAGATGTCTTTTTATCAAATACAGTTGTGTTGTTTATATATTTTCATATATTAATTTGGATTTCTTAATTATATGTACTTTAATGTGCATTCTTTATTACTTTTGCATTATCACAGGGACTATAAAATTTACACCATTGAGAAACATGTTTTAATTAAATTGAATCAAACACTTGAAATAGTAGAAGTGGATAAATTGCCATTTACTCAAAAACTTCAATAAGCTAAATCCACAACATTATTTAAAATAAAGAGCAGCAAATTTTAAGTTACAAAGCATTTAAGGAATGTATGTTTTTTAATTTTATTTTATTTTATTTCAGTCGAATGCATCATGCTCATGCAAAATAAACAGGTATTTCAAAAACAACATGGCACCTCTAAATGTATTCAGTATTGTTTAAGGAGTCATCTTTTTATTCACCTCACCCCATCATCTTATTTTATTGACTAGTGATTTGTTTCTGTCTGGGCAAACAGCACATTATTTAAATTAGGTCATCTGGATTCAAAGTATATTAGACACATGAAAATGGAGAGAGTAGGAGTGGAAGACTGAACTTCATCTACAAATAGGAGATGAAACAATCGAGTATGCTATGCAAGGTTAGTGACTACAATGTGGTGCTTCTCATTATCTGGTTTATTTATTGTGGGTGTGAAAGCAGAGTCATATGTAAAATGTAGTCTAAGAAAAATGACCTCTGCCTTGTGCACCTCAAAACTGAGGAGCAGCATAAAACAGAGGAGGGGTTTGTAATTTCCAGGGAAAATATCTGCACTCAGCTTGCATCTCTCAAGAATGAGAGAGCAGAGTTTAGGAGCCACCGAAAGGAATCCAGTTAGTTTTCTCCAAGATTTCAACTGATAGCTTCATTCCAGGTTCTTGATGAGACCTTCTGTGAATGACTGTTGTGACTCTGCCATAAATTCATGCTGTGCTAGACCTCCAATAAAAGGAGAGCACTTCTTTGCAGGTCAGAGGAAAAGTTTTTCAATTCCATTTTGGACACTAGTTCTCTCTTTTCCACAGCTTGTCAGTCAGCAGGTTTTCATCTGTTAAATCAAACCTGATTTCTGAATTTTCAGCTTTTCGTCACCATACAAACAGACCCTTAGCTTAAGGGGATTTGGTAACAGGTAGATACACTATATATAGAAATAGCACAAAGCTAGTCTTAATTTTCCAGAGCAGCCATACAATGCACATTGAATGCAAGATCAATATGCTTTTAAAAAATTGTCTATGAAGAAAAAAATACATGAGCAAATACAAAGTAGTGATAAGATGAATATACATTTTAGAGTAGGCCAAAGACAAGTATTTTGCAGTTTGCTATATGACAAAAGTTTAAATGAAGAGTGAAAATAGATGAAAAGTGTAATAATGATGAACTTTTGCAAAGTTTGATCAAGCACTGTAGATTTATGCAGAATAATATAACAAGAGCACCTGTACTTCATGTTGGTGAAGTATCCTTTAATTTAAAAAAATATTCTTATATTTTCTAAATTAGAATTCATGTTTTTACAATAAACATAATTTTATCCTAAAAATTAACTGTTGCTACAACATTCACATAGTCATTAATAATTCTCCAAAGAGATTATTACAATTGTCATTTGTCATTTGTGGGTATTTTTCCTTTAAACAGTATAACTCCTAGAAAACATTATTAATGTATTTTTGACATGTCAAGTAAGTTATTGAGTTCTTATAATAAAAAAAAAAGCAGTGAGTTTAACAATAACATGACCGTAGTCATCAGCTATTTTTCAGGTTTTAGATTAGTATGTGAAAGTCTGTAAAGTCTGCTTTTGTCCAAAATTGTTTCAATAGTGCATGGATCATTAAAGCTAGAACCTCATTATCTATTCCTGGAGCTTTTTCCCATCGACTTATTATACAATTGGACAGCACAAATAATAACCTAGGAGACATTTGTCAAGAAAGATAGGAGAAAACATCATAAAATATTGTATTTAAAAATCAATGGGAAAGGAAAACTCATTGATTTTTAAAATGTGGATATCCCAATCAGCAAACCTCAGAAGACTGATAGTTTCATTTCAGCACTTTATCAGCTGAAACTTAAAGGAAATTCTAGTGATTGTTTCTGCTGTGAAAATAGCCAGAAGTCATGAAAGCTTTGTTGTCAATAATAATAAAACTTTTTTTCTGAAAACCTCAAATATGACACATTATTGAGTTTATTCCAACTACTTAATAGACTTTCTAATAAAGAAAGCAGATTTTACATAAGATTTTATGTATAAAAATTTAACCATTTAAAGTTTTCATGTAAATACATAATCTTCATACAGATTATTGCAAAATAAAGTTCATAATTTAATTATTTAAACATGAATTTTTGTTTATTAAACATGTACAACATCTACTTGGTATATATATATATATATATATATAAAGCCTTGTGTTATAAAAACACAAAAAAAATAAAATATAGCTCAATAGTTCAATGCCACATTTTAAATATTTGAAGATACCATTAATTGCTAAGAAGAGAAATTATATTTTACACAACTTAGAAAAATTAAAGTAGGATGCAATGTTTTAAAAAGCAACCTGCACAACTAATAAATTGCTCCTGTCTATGTTATGATTTCTTCATTTATTTCCTAGAGTCTCTAATTCATCTTGCTTCATTTATATTCCTTATGTGATAGTCTATCTCTGTGCATATATCAGTGACAAATCATAATCCAGCTTTATCAGTCAGTGAGTATATTCCTTTCTTAGTTACTATAAACGTGTTCTGTTAAGAAAAAATGGGATTCTCATCATTCTTGTGAAAGTGATTACTTCTTTTAATTATATCAAATTCTGATCATCTGTTCTCTTTTCCTGATTTTATATGCAATAACTTTCTATGATAATAGTGAAATTATCAACCTCTGAGAATGACAATAGTAATTCAGTTCACATGCTGATTGACAGGATGGCATGAAGGTCAATGAACTGAAGGGTATGTGTACTGTTATGACTAATCTACACGTGACTCAACTGATTTTCACATATGAAATTAAACGAAAATGCACAAAGTATCTGTTTCCTTCTACATCAGTTTTTTTTTTTTTTAAACAAATCCTGATGTTCTTCAAGGACATCAGAAAATCATAACCGCAGCAGTCACACATAGAGAAAAATTGCCAGATATCAAACATGATGCTTAAAACAACTCTCCACTAACCATCAGGTGCGTAATTATAAAAATGACATATACAAAGAGATAAAATGTTTCAAGGATAAGAGATACTGGAATAGAGCTGACATGATCTATTTTAGATACCTCTACCTAGACACGCGTCAAGGTCAATTTTCAACTTAAAATTTTTTTAGACAGTAAGTGAATCCTGTATTTGTGTGAACAGCACACAAATACAACTACGAGGACAGCTGTAAAAGCTAGATGAAACACAAACATGCTGACACTTGAAGGCTTTGGAAAGCATTCAAGACAGCTAAGATTTAAGGGTTAATGGAGCACAAGGAAAATATGGTAAGGTGAGCCTGTTATTCTCTGCTGCTTTTCTTTGAGATTGCTGGTTTTTAATTTTTATTTACCTTAGAGTTTAAGAAGAAAAGAAGATCAGAACTACCACAATGTCATGTAGCTGAACACTCTAGAGATCAGGAATATAAGGGTATACTAGATTTTAGGGGGCAAGATGAAAAAGAAATTGAAGCCTCTGAAAGGTGAGACTGAGACTGAGTCCCAAATTTCATAATGAGCCTTTTGTCATTATCTCAACTTTGCTGGCATAGAGTCTAATATATAAAGCAAAATATGACATTAAGAAATTAAAAGAAGAACATTGGATTTTCTTTTGGCTAGAAAAGGGTAGATGTAAGTAGAACAGCACTAAACTAAAAATAAAAAAAGATTTACAGAATGGTAGAATGAGATACCCAATAGGTCTTTTCCCCACTGACATGAATATTTAATGGTGAAAAGCACATTTGTGTAAAACTGTAGTCTTTGAAACATGTCCAAGAGCATGTAGCAATAAGAACATAATTATTAATTATAACTATGTAATTTTCAGCAACAGCAGTGAGATTCACAACCTACTTCCTAAACTAGTAACCCAGAAAGATGCATCAAAAACACAGAACTTTCCATGATCCGTTCCCAACATAAGGTGACATATTCACTGAAGGACAGGCAGACCATCTACACCTTTGATCACATCCCCATGCCTATATTGCAGAAACAACTTCATGCAGGCACAGCCATTCAGATGCCAACATGAAAAGAATAATTTTTAAAAGAATAATTTTTAAAATGGAGCTAGAGAGTCATTAAAACATTACAAAGACATTTGGACTGGGCAAAAAGTGGCTGTTTTAAGGAAACAATAAGCAAACAATTGTTTGCAAAATCATCTAGATAGAATTGACAATTACGGACTTTTTGTTGAAAGACAGAATCAATCAAGTCTGCTTTCATTCCTTTTTTAGAGAGTTAGTAACAAATTGTGTATAATTTAGAATACTTTATGCTTGTTAAAATAAGTCATTTTCCTCATTAACCATTCATGTAATCTTTCTGTTTTCTACTCATAAATAACCCTAACTCTGTTGTATGAAGGAGGGGGGTGGTATGTTTTAGGTTTTCTACCTGAATCTGTGTAGCCTGAATTACAATTCTTTGATTTCAAATGAATGTTCTTTGCCTTTTGATTGCCTTCTAAATTTTGAGGTTGATAATCACATTCTGTAAATTTGATTAAAATTATAAAATGATTGATGGGGAAAGGATTCCATGTACACAGAAATCATAAGACTGAAATGGCTATTGTAATGTTAAACCAAAGAGAAGTTAGTTGAACAGATATATTTTATAATAGGTAGCAATCAATCAGGATAATATAAAAATTATAAATAGATTCACCTTAAGAGTGAATTATTAATTCACACTTTAAAAATATATGAAGAAAATAGACAATTCAGTGATATTATTTGATGACTTCAATAATATATATTCTATAATGGATAGCACAACTAGGCAGATCAACAGGGTGCAAAAGATTTCAAGACTATAAAGTAGACCTAATATGTATGTACAAAACATGTAAGCATGGAGTGTTCACTTTCTTCTCATCCATACATGGGATACAGTCAAAGATAGACAGAATGCAGATTTATAATTTGACTAAATATATATATATATATACATTTTTAAAAAATGAAATAAAGTCTAACTTCTAAATACAATATAATGGAATCAAAAACATAATGGAATAAATGGTGAAAACAAATACCAACCCACCATCCTGTCCCCCTATAAACAAGCAGCTGTCTATGAATAAAATCAGTTCTAAGGGACCTCTAGGATCTAGTTCAGAAATTTTGGCAACAGAATGGAACAAAAAAATAAAGAGTTGATCAAAGAAAACATACAATTGATTGGTAGGAACATAGAAAGGTGTTCAATATCACTCATTGTCTGGGGAGTGCAAATCACCTACTAGTTATCATTACACCTATCAGAAAGACTACCATCCAAAACACAAAGTTAGTGAATGGTGGCTGGGATATGAAGAAAAAAGAACCCTTATCCTCTGTTGGTTGGTACAGCAGTTATGGAAAACATGGAGGTTCATCAAACATTTAAAATAAAATAAAATTTTGGCAACTATAATGTACTATATACAGGTGTATATTCAAAGGATATATATCTGTAAATTGTACATTACAAAATATTTACTTCAATTAGGAAATGAAGAAATTGAGTCTTAGAATCACTAATTTGTAAATGTTACAACCAAGTCATTACTCCTTAGTACTCAATGAGAGTCTCAGAATACCTCTTTGCTGCAGTTTACCTTTGGGCTTATGTCAACACTGAACTTTATCTTTACTGGGTGATTTTTTTTCAACCTCCTTGTAGAAGGCTCAGCATGTTAACCATTTGTTACATCATTTTCTAATATCAGACTTTAGCAGGATATGTATACATTCCTGGAGGCTCTCAACTTTCCTTTCTATCCACTTCTCAACTTAGTTATAAGTTAAAGTGGTTGGAAAAATGTTTCATTCACCTGTTCTACCTCAGATTTCAACTCTCTTTTCTCAGAGGAGGTCTTTTCTGGTCTCCTGCTATGCTGCCAATCACTTTTACAAGCTCTCTGTGGAAGTTTGTGTAAAAGATGGAAATTACATGGAGAATCCTGTTGTGTTCTGCCTTGTGGGGATTCTAATCTATTTTACCAAACCACCCACAGGTCTTAAAATATGATCCATTTCATCAGTACTCTAACTAGCAGCCATGGCAGTCATATTTACATCCTGCTGCTTTACAAGAAATAAAAGGTACCACAGATCCTTCTTCCACCAGAATAATCTTGTCATATTTTAGACTTTTTAAAGTTCTTTGCTGACTAGTTCTCAAATGTCCTGTTCATGTTGGTAGGGTGCAGGAGATTTCTCTCATGACTATATCCTATGCCAACACAGAAGTCTTGTTTTAAAATGTCAATGCCACTTGTGAAAAATTTTAGTGTCATTTCATACATTTTATTCAGAATTTTTGAAATACATTTTACATCAAGTTTCTTCTACAATATACCTAAAAAAAGAATGTTTGTTGACCACTATATTGAGACATTTCTTCATAATTATGCTCTTCTCTTTGTAAAAGCAAATGGCTGATTCCAGAATTCTAATGTAGGTATAATGTCAAGGGAATGATGATTCTTCAGAAATAGTTCATTTGACATCCCCTAGATCCAAATAAGCAACCATCTGAAAAACCAAGAGATTATAGAATATAAAATGAGCAAAAGAGATTCAGCATATTAATTATTTATGCCTGCTGGATACATGAAGACTGTTCCAATAATCTACCTTTTCCCACCTCCCTATAAGGAGTTTGTGTAAAGATTATGTACCGATTCTTTAAGTTACCATAACAATAATCACCCTTAGATGGATGAAGTAACCCAAAGGATCTTAGGAAACCTGTTGGGAGAATGATGTATGTTTGTACACACATGGACACAGGCTAGGAAAAATGTAATACCTCAGAAGAGAACAACTGCTCTTTCACTTAGTTTGGAATTTTATATAGATGTATTTGCTCTATAAATCTTGAGTAGGAGATGGATGTAGAGGATGGTACATTAATTTGTAGTATCCATTTGTATCCTCCCTTAGTGTGCTTTCCTGAACTACGGAGATTGAGCAGTCCAAACTGCTTTTTAAATTTTTTTTCTATTTCCTTGCGGTTGAATCAGCAAAGGAGTAACATCCAGGAAAAGCATTTGTTAGACATTTAGAAGGAAGTTCAAGAAGAGGAGCAATAATATGATGACTGTTTCTTTGAGCAAGTACTGTAACTTGGGATTGAAGCGGTTCTGGCCTCCTTATCTCATGCTCAGGAAGGGTAGAGTTAGTCAGGGAGGAAAGCCAAGAAGAAGGAAACAGGGAGACTAAGAACTGAAGAAGCACCTAGATGGGAGGACATCTGAGGAAGATGCACTTGCTTCTTGGGTCTGTGTTTATAAGAGACTTGGGGGATGTGGAACGAGATACTTAAATGACATAAAAGTGAGAATGAGAGACCTATAGAGATGGTGACAGTGGCAGCCTTTATTTTGATTTGGGTTTTGACTTTGCTCAGTTTCTTCCAGAATTGCCTGGCCCCTTCTATCCTTTTCCTATGTGTCCCCACAAGAAGGTGCATTGCTGGGGAAAGTTTTTAGGCCTCAGTTGATCTGCTTTGGGCCAACCCTGTATGGCTAGGCATCTACCCATGAATAGATGGGCATTTTGGGGTGTTTAATTGGAAACTCTTCTAATTAAATACTTTCTCTTCTCTTTATTACATATAAATTATATTTAAGGCATTTTCTATTTAGGTTTTCAAACACTAGATTATGTTTTCTCTAGATGTGGTAGATGACAGAACCTATTTAGAACATTTAGGAGTGTGGGACACTTACCCCTCACCATGACTGATAACAGTACTATTTCCTTTGCAAGTTCATTTGCAATACCGTAGCAAAACCTGGTTCTTTTTCTTTGTTTGGAAAATAATATTTTGATTTTAAGATGCCTTTTGGAGGACACCTGTATGTTGATGGTTATTGCAGTACTATTTACAATAGCCAGGATATGGAAACAACTCAAACACCCCCAAAATGATGAATGGGTCAGAGATTTGTGGTATATGTACACCATGGAATATTGCTCATCAATCAAAAAGACAAACATGTCATTCACAGCGACATGAATGGAGCTAGAAGGAATTATGTTAGTGGAAATAAGTCAGAAAAAAAGAGATATACTTCATGAATCACTTATATGAGGTATATAAGGGAAAAAAAATAAAACAAACGAACATGAAAAATTTAAAACTGGCCAACAGAACTGAAGCATAGAGCAAGGGGGGCGGGATAAAATTGGGGAGGGATGGGCACAAGTGATTGAGACGGATCATGGGTGATAAGATGGTGGGAGAACCTCATATATATATGTGTGTTCATATATATATATATATATACACACATATATATATGAGCAATCAAAACATAAAATTAAAAAATAGATGTCTTTTGGATTAACAATGAAATTGTGAGGAAAAATGTAAGTTTCTCAAACGCCTACTCCTTATATGTATAACCTATTCCATTATCAAAATCACTGTTCCTTAAATAGTACTTTGCATGGACAGATCTTATTGCTCAAAAATTCATAGTGTATTTGAGAGTTCATTCTTATTGTTACATATTCTGTGGATTTGAACAAACCTATACACACATACTTTCATACATATGTATTTCAATTCATTGTTTTATTATATTTATTTTGGGGGGGGCTAGATCTCCGTATGTTGCCCAGGGTACCCTGGACTCAAGTGATACCCATCCTCAGTCTCCGAGGTAGCAGGGATTACAGGTGCACACCATCATGCCCAGCTAATTTTTGAGACTAGCTCTCTGCTATGTTGCCCTGGGCAGGACTTGAACCCACAGACTCAAGTGATTTCCAGTCTCAGCCTCCCATCCTAGGCTTGGAATTAAAGCCGTGTGCCACTGTGGCCATCTCAATCATTTTGATATACTGAGTTAATTCACTGTGCTAAAAATCTTCTGTAAACTAATTAATTTCCTCCTTACCTGCCCCCCCCCAGAAAATACTGGTATTTTTATTTTTATTTATTTATATTTTTGAGACTAGGTCTCGTTATTTTTCCCTGTGGAATCGCAAGCTCATGTTGCCTGGAGTACCATGGACTCAAGCAATCACCAGCTTCAGTTTCCCAGGTATCTGGGATTACAAGTATGCGCCACCACGCCTAGCTTTTTTTCTTTCTTTTTTTTTTAAACTAAGTATCACTACATTCCACCGGTGGGACTCGAACCATGATCCCTGGCCCTGGCTGCAGCTTCTTAGGCTGCCGCTTAAAGGCATGTGCTACCATGCCCGGCCCGTGGTATTTTTATTGGATCTAAAGTTTGTGAACTTTTTATTTTTTCAAACTCAGTAATTCTAGGAGTAGAGTTTGACTCTCATTCCTGCAGGCCATCTATTGATTTTGTAACACTGCTTTCTTATATTATCTCTATTTCTGCCTTTTATACCTGAAATGATATCTGCTTCTTGCTATTCATTTTTACTGATTGCAAAGGAAGAGCTCAAATAAAAGAAACAGAAAAAAAAAACAGCAATACACAGCATACTATTATTCAACTCCAACACTGAACAAACTACTTCCATTCTAAACTTTCTTGCAGCATGAGAAGAAATGATCCAGGAGACAGTGACAAGAATCTAAATGACCATTCATTTCAACATTATTTATAACAAGAAAGATATTTCTCCTTTGAATAAACAGTTCTGGGAAATGCTAGAATCAATTGACTGCAAGCTACATTCAGACACAAAATACAAAAATAAATATAATTTTAAAAAGGTAATTTTAATAAAGCATTTTGTATTTCCTATAGCAAAATACTGTAGTGATACATTTTATGTGCTGTATTTTTATTACATGTGATGTGCCTCCAGAAATCCTATTTCAAAATGCAATGTTCTTCCTTAGCAATTACAATTACAATTCTGGGAATTTAGAAAATAAGCCTAAACTTAAGAATAACTTCATTATTTCTAATATTCTTCTATCTGTTTATATTAATAAAATAAAAATATTGTCTCAAATCTAAATTTTTGGTTAAGGAAGTCATAGGATTATCACTCCAAATTCTGGAATCATTAGTTTTACATTAATATTTTGATTTAGCAAGAAATTACTTTTATTAATAAATTGCTTATTATATAAGATTTGTTTACATTTATTTTTCTTTTGGGTGCTCCTTCCCTTTCTCCTCCTTGTTGTCCCCACTCCCTGCCTCCATCACTCCATTTCCTCTTTCACTGCCAGTTTTTGGTCAATTTTTAGCCATTTGGATTCTTCCTTTTATTTCCTGGAACCATGTCCTTTTCCCAGGTGAACATGTGTTTTCCTAGGACACAGCTGGCCTGTCCTTAGTTTTCCATCTGTATCTTCGCTGTAGGTAGCTAGTTTGCACATGTTTGGATCCTTTCAGTGTTTCCTCCTTCTTACTGATCATCTTTGCCAAACAAGTTTCTGTTATATTTTGCTCCTTTCCTTTCTAGTACAATCTCTGGCATTGGGAGAGTTTCTCCTAGTCAGTGTCTATATAAAAACTTTCTTGATTGGAATAGGTACCAGTGGATGGTTGGTCTGCTGGTCACAGGGCCCTGTGGCCTTTTATTCCCATTGATTGGGAGGGTCACTAACTGACACTGAAGGCATCTATGAACTGGGAATTACATTCTCATCTATGGAAGCCTTGTGGGTGTATTTCTGTGACAACTTGTCACTATAGTTGGTCTCACAACCTTGTGTCCCATGGATCCAATGTGTTTGTTTATCTTGGGCCTAGTTCTTTCTCCTCACCTTCATATTCATGTGTATCTGCCTTTGACTTAGTGATTTAACTGTTCCTAGTGAAGACTGACTGGATTTGGAGTAAACCAGAGGGGGTGACACCCCAACCCCCATGACTTGAACACCTGGCACTTAGGGGCTAATAAGAGATTCTTTTTTCTACATTTCAAAGACTATAAAGTAATATGAGTTGAAAAAAGCTAACAAAAACTTAGATGGAAAAGTAGAGGAAAACATGATTTAAAAATTGATAATGTCTGATTTTTGTCTTGTAACACTGACTAAACTGTTTTAAGAAAAATCATTACTTTTTATTGTTGCAGTAATTTTACTGACATCAAAATATTTAAAAAAGACATAAAACAATGCATTACAGTAAGTATGGTTTCTAATGTATCTTCTGATGTAGTTTGGAGAATAGACACTATGCAGACATTCCCATAATTACTAACTTATTAATCTAACTTTGGTAAGGAATCTGAAGGGCTGAAAGTATAAAATTATAAATTGAGTGAGTTTTACTTATGTGCAAATTCCAGGGAATGATTTTGAAAATAATGTTTAAAAACTAATTGCATTAATACCTGAATCAAGTATAGAAACAGGTTGCCTTTTTTTTTTTTAACTATCATTTCATTTGGCCTTAAATTATGGTGTTCTAAGTATATTCCATAATCTGAGAAGTGTAAACATCTTGATGATACTGAACACTGACTCCAACTGAGTTCTACTCACATGAAATGATATGTTCTTAATATAACATTTGGTCCTCTATAGTAGCATTGATTAAACAAATTATTTAAACTGTGTCAGAAATTACATAAATGTGATGCAGATATCACATGTTTTATTTGGTTCATGTTGGAACACAAACTCTCAGTACTTACTGCAAAAGAGAGATGAGTAAATAGTGACTATGACTATAGATTCCATGATCAGATTATCAGGAGATTTAAGTACTATTGCATTACTTTAGTAATCATTTAACCCATGGGAATTTAACTTCTCCACATTCCAACATTCTGGCATATAGAATGGAAAATAACAATCAGCTAAGTAGCACTTGGGTTTTTAATGTATAAAACTGTATTCAAATTATTTTGTTACTAAAATTCTAAGGTTACAAGATTATTGATAAGCTATTCCCACACTATGAAACCTGACTCATGCATTTTATGAGGAATTTAGGGTGAAAAAAACAAAAAGTATACCTTTATTTTGGGAAGCCATATTTAAGTAGTGCCAGAAATTTCCATTAGAAATTTGCATAGAAATGTACTGTAGGAATTGTGACCAAAAGGTAAACTAAACTCAGCTTAAAACTTGCAGTGGAGTTAGTCTTTCAAGTGATGCTTCAGTAACTCTCAATTGTACCCTGAACATAAGCACTGGCAGGAAGAAATGAACAATCGTAATGGTGAGTAATGAAGCAAATCCGTTAGTACCATAAAAATTATAAAACAATTCAAGGGCATTAATTTAAGTTATTAAAATCAGTTAGTTTACTCATTACATCAAAGATATATTAAAGAGTGCTATTTTAATCATCTGTTGTAAATTCTTGCACTTCTACTCTTATTACATTTGATAAATACCAAAAATAAAATTCAGATTATGAAAAGATAAAAAGTAAAATGTAACTCCTCACAGATGTAATAAGCATTTGATAAAGTATAGTTGAATATGAATGTAGCAATGTCTTGAAATATGCTATAGAAATATTGAAATATAATTAAGAATGAAAAACTAAGAGAAATTATATTCTGAGACGTACAAGAGAAGTTTCAGAAGGGAAAAATTCAAGAATAGGAAATAGACAACATAATGGATATGTCAGAGAAGACCTAGATTTTAAGGACACTATGAGACAGAAACAGAGTAATGTTAGTGCCTAAATCACAGTGTCTTCTTTAATCACCATCATATGTGATTTAGAAATTTACTCTGAAGAGTAGCATTTACCTGTTATATGCAACTTGGAATACTAAGATTCATCTCCTAGCTGTGTTAGCTATAGATACTCATTTTTCTCTCTCATTTCATGGTGATTTTTTTTTAACCTGTTTGTATTTACAGGGTGTGCTACAAAATTGAGAGTAAAAGAAACCAAAGTTCTTTGTAACGTTTTATTTATTACTATTATAGGGCTGGAGCAGGTAAAATACTAGCTGAGCCAGGAGCAACTAGTAGCATCACAATGTGATACAGTGCTTCAAAAAAAAATAGAGAAGTAGAATGACAAAAGGATTAAAAAACCTAATCTGAAAAAGTGCCCAGCAAGGAATGTGAGCAACAAAACATAATAAAATATTATTTGCTTACACATCTTTGAAAAGATAAACATGCTGGAGAGGATTTGACCTCCCTTTATTATTTTTGTCCAGAATATGCTATATTATACGACAAAACAAACAGGAAACCCAAATCCTTAGCAGGTACACTTTAAGATTATGAAACATAAGATGCCATGATTGTACTCAATTTTCTAGAGACACCTAAACTAATAATTTTAGTTTTTAAAAACAAAGATTTCTCTCTAGTAGGCTTAAGTAAGAAAAAGATGGGAACAGGTGGCAGAAGACAAATACCTCAAGAAAATTAGAAGACAATTCAAGGAACTTAGTTCATGTAACTGAACCTCATTGGTTTAATCGTTAAAAGGAAATTAAAGGTAAATAGACATTCTTATCCAGCCTTCTATAAAATGTTGCAAGGGTCAAATTAAATAATATAGAGGAGAAAGCATTCCTATAAAACTTTCCTTTTGTATGCTTTTTAAAAATATATTTCAAACTAATTTTTATGTTGGGTGTAAAAGGTTTCAAATATAAAATATTCTTATTAGTAATAAGACACCCTTATTAATAATTTATTGAACTAGCTGAGGGTCTATTGCATTATTCAGAAACACAAATCCCAGTACAGTGAACAAAGAGATTCTCAAGAGTATATTAGAAATTTTGCTGGCAACTTCCTAGATTCATGGCCACTTAACAACCTCTGTGAGCTGGCCTGAAGCAGAAGTCACTCACTAATTGCTGAGGAAGTACCTTAGAAGGAGTGCTAAGGTAAAAAAAAAAAAAATGTTTATTCAAAATCCAGATTCACAGGATGCATGACCATGAACTCACTTATATTCATGGTAGAAATAATAAGGCCAAAAAACATTGAAAGAAAGGCTTGAGAACATCTTAAATATTCAAATAGTCATATTTACAGAGTGAGCTATAGTATCAGTTCACTAAATGGGATAACAGAATATACTGAAGTCAGGGTTGACACCTTATTTCCCTTAATTCATTCTTTTATACAGTTTAAAAACTACAAGTTTGAGGCAAGATCATTGTACAAGAGCAAAAGTATGATTACCAAAATATAGAAAACAATATGATACGAAACTCTAGAGCAATTTAAAATTTCTAATATTATTGCTGTGCAGAAAATCACAGTAAACAATTATTTCCTTCAATAAAAGTTCAAATAGTCAAAACTTTAATCAGTGATCATTCTATTCATATCAAATAATTTTAAATGTGCAACTTTTTCATAAAGTTCTATTATGTTAATTTTACTTAGAATTATAAAGGTGAAGTTTAAGATTTCATTTATAGTTTATTCAACTTAAACTAACTTTTTTCTTATATTTGAGAAAGTGCTATATTCTACACTTTTAAAAATAGAAGCATATTTATGAGGCAGAGTTTTTACATGTACTTTCTTTGCTATTCCAACTGGTTCTTAGGTTAAAAGGTCATAATAAAAATAAATTCTATTAAATGAAAATAAATTATTATGTTAGCAAACCACTCATATTTTTGGTTGAATGCATTTTTTAGCACTTAGAATTTACATTTTTGAGTTCTATGCATGATTTGGTTAGTTAATTGATTTTTTACATTCTTCCAGATTTATGTTTATTTATCTGTTCATGTAATGCAAATGATGGACAGCTCATGAAAAGAACATTTAGACTTTGCCTAGATGCCCTGAATAAAAATAAGTTCAGGATACACGATTAAACCTTTGAGACATAAAATATATTTCTCATCACGAAACTTAATCCCTTAGCACAGTTTAGAGGTTAAAAAGTTAGCTTTAGCAATGCACAAGTGAATTGGAAATTCATATTTTCATTGACTCAAAAACTATACAGCACAAAAAAATTCTCTAAGTAGGGTACGGAATACATATTTCATTATGTTAAATTAAGATAAAAGTAGATGTATTAAAAATTATGTGATTTACAAATAGCCAAGTGAAATTTACTTTCTAGAAAATACTGAAATACAATGTGAGTAATGCAATCAGACTTTATATCAAAACTAAAATTAAATTTTTAATGTACTTAGGTCATTTTTATTTGTTTTGAATAAAAGGAACATTTAAAATTCTCTGAGATGTAAGATAAAATCAATAGGTAATGAATTCTGCGTAAAATACGATATTTTATAGCAAAATGTATCTTTAAGATGAAAAAACATGTTAAGAATGGAAAAGTAAAAAAAAAAAAAAACAAAAAACAAGAGACCTTTGAGTGCTACTATATCATGAAGTTATAAATTTTATAGGTTAAAAAAATTACATTTCAGTTCTGGTTAATAATGTTAATAATTCTTGTTAATAATTGTGGAACGTGGAAGCAGGAAGAGAGATGAAGCTTCAGATAAGAGGAGCACGGCCTATCTCTCTAGGCCCCTCTGGAACTCTAGAGGGTGGTCGATAGCACAACTGTTACCTGTAACGTAGCTTCCTAACCATTTGGAATGTCCCAAGAGACATATGACCTATTAGTGATGAATGTTGCCCCCAAAGGTAAATTCTGTTATCGCGCATCCCCGCATCCTGCCTGCTGCATGTCACATACGCTTTGCTACTTTCTCATTACCATCATTATAACATTTCCTTGCTGGGGTATATACGTGGTTTCTCAGTTTCTTTAAAGGTGGACCTGGACATGCTCCCCAGGATCCCCGTTCTGTAGGCTAGCCTCACAGATTGCTATCCATCTCTTCCAACTCAATTTCTTCTTCATTCCACACGCAACTCCTAATAAATAATATTGATAATGTATATGTTATATTAGAATTCTAAAATTCAACGCGATATAAATAATATTTGACTCTTTTATATTTGCAAAATAAGAAGAAAAATAACCGTCTAGAAGGATCCACTGTAAAAGCAAAATCTTATTACATAAGACTGTGACTGAGATTTCTGACTTTAAACTATAACAATTATAAATTGTTTTATAGGATTCTTAATAAATGAAGAGAACTAAAACAACATTGTATATGAAAAGGTAATGTCATTCAAATGTGACTTTTGTTATAGGTAGCCTGCACATTCACTGTGATTCCAGTAAATACTAGTCTCTTTTTTGATCAAGCATGAAAATTTATTTAAAAAATATATTCAGTAAAAACCCAAGGATATACAAAACAATTCAAAGAAAGAAAATATAGTTGTTTTTAATTCCACTAGCTATGAGAACTTTTTTACAAGGTTGTGTCTATAAAGATAAGAAAGGAACTGAGAAAAGGATGACATAGAATAGAGCACTCATAAACATGTACATTTTAAAGAATTTTACTACAGATGAACAGTAAAATAATATTCACAAAATAATAGAAAGAAAGCTTATATTTTAGCTGTGGGAGGCACATATCATAAAACTACAAATTGAATGCCTTCACTATGTGAAAACAGAGCCTGAAACATATAGAAAAAGTTACCTAATATTAATAAGAATTAGACAAATTCATATAATAAAGGAAATACTGGTATACCTAATTATAAGTATAACTCTTCCCTCAGTTTGCAGGGATTCTGTGATTCTGATGAAATTTTCATTTCCTGTATTTAAATATGTGGTAAAAGTGATTGGAAATTCTCTCCTGGAATTGGGTTATGCTATACAAAATTCCACTGCTACCAGTTAGAGGGAGATTCTGCTGTTGACCTTAAAGTCAGCTGGAAAGACTACAGGGCAAGAAACAAGAATACTTTACTAGGACTTGAGTGGACCTATTAGGAACCAAGAGCAAACCTTGACCAACAACCAGACAGAATGCAAGGACCTAAATTGAGACCTGTCACCACAAGCATCTAATTCTGCTAATGGATGACTGGGTGATTTCAGGAGAGTGTATGCAGCTCCAGAAGAAGGTGCAGCTTAGCCAACACTTTGCTTTTAACACTCCAAGGACCTGAAGAAAGAATCCATCTATACATTGCCAAGATGTCTGTGGGCAAAACCTGGGATAGCCAGTGTGCTGTTTTATGGCACTTACAAACATCTAAAATGCAGAGGTAGATTTTGGTATAGAAAAATTATCAAAAAGGTCTATTTCTTTTACTCTCTGCATCCATTTCACCCATGCATCCATTACAACAATTATAGACCATATTTGTTTTTTATTTATCTGTAATATGCCATACAAAGGCAGTGCTTAAAACTTTAGTATCTTTACCAGCACAATTCATTAGACAAAGTACAACACATACATGTTTCATATATATATATATATATATACACACACATATATATATATATATATACACACACACACACACTGATTAGTATCTATGCAACACAGTGTATGTCCAAGAAACCTGCTGAATAATGAGTAAGCATATGAGTAAAGAAACCAAAATTTCTTTTGTATTGAGAACAATGTAGTACATTGAAAGATTCAGGAACAAATGAATAAACTGAGTAGAGCAGATATATACATTCAAGCAGAACATGAAAAAATATATGTATATGTGGGAACAATTTATAATGGTTAAATAAATAAACAGAATTATTTCATATATGAATTCTGAACTGAGACCAGTTTTTTATGTGTATCCCCTTGGGGATTATGATCTGGGAAAGGACTTAATTGTCAGTGGGGCTATGAATTAAAATGTTTTTTGAAGTCAACATAACCTTCATTTCTACAAACCCTTATTTAAGGAAAGGTAAAGTAAGTGTTCTCTGTTCATTCAGCTGATAAAAGTAAAGTGAAATAGAATTGATCCAAAAAAATAAATTCCCCATGGTAAAATATTCTAAAATATTATATCTAATTGAAAATTATTTTTCTATATCACTACCCCACAAACTATAGTGATATGCATTGGTGAATCTGGGATGCTATTCCATAGTCCTAAAATGCAATTCTAAACATATTACTGAATCATTAGTGGCATCTTTTCCCAATTAAAAAAAATCTATTTTATTGGGAATTTTGAATTCCTTAAGATCTACAAAAAGCAATCATAACCTAAAGCAACATATATATATATACATCCTTTTCCCCAGGGTTAATCTACCACCTTCCCTCACTAACCATTCCTTCTCATCTACTCCATCCCACCCCTCCCCTTCATTTGTGTTCTTTAGTTTGAGTGTTAGCTTGTTTGGACTTTTCCTCCTGACCTTTTGCTTGTTTTTCCTATTACCCATATATTAGTGAAACCATTTGGTTTCTGTCTTTTCCTTTCTAACTTGTTTCTGTGAATATGATTTCTTCTAGGTAAATTCATGTTATAAATTACTCAAATTCATCATTTTTAATTGATGAGTAATATCCCATTGTGTATATATACCACATCTTTTTCATCCATTCATCTGTCTTGGGACATTTGAGTTGTTTCCATGTCCTTACAATTATAAATAGTGCTGTAATAGACATTCGAGTATAGGTGTCCCTATGTATAAGCTTTGAGGTCTCCTTTGGGTAAATTCCCAGAAGAGTGATTGCTGGACCAAATGATAGCTCCATTTTCATTAGTTTAACGTTCCTCCACACTGCTTTCCATGGTGGCTGAACCAGTTTACATTCCTACCAGCAATATAAGATTGTTCCTTTCCACATCCACATCAGCACTTGTTGTTACCCATTTTTTTTTTTTTTTTTTT
>PVHY01005179.1:63350-85588 GCA_004024945.1 Uropsilus gracilis | reverse complement strand
GGGCTGTCTGCAGCATCACGTGGAGGAGGGCATCCTTACCCGGTGAGCAGTATCTGCCACAGGCTTAGGGACAGGAAGTGGCAGCATGAATGCCACACATTTCCCATATTTACTATTCATTTAGAAAACTGTTATTGAGAGATTTCTTTATTCATTGGTAAGTAAAGCAAACTCCTGCCCTAAGGGAGCTTACAGTCAAGGAGAGATGGACATGGCGCATGTAAGCAAATGACTAAATACTACCATGTTGATTATTACTGCATGTCTACCCCACTAGCTGGGTAGCCAGTGTTGGTATGGAGGAATAGGGAGGAGATCAAAGTGGGCAGGAAGGTGATATTTAAGCAGAGACCTAAATCCCGAGAAGAGGCAGCCCTGTGAAGACTTGAGTGAGCATGCAGGCAGAAGGAACACCCAGTGCAAAGGTGCTGAGGTGCCTTGAAGGGACAGAGAGATGGGAGTAGAGATGCCCAGAAGGTAAGGGGAGGGTTCATTGGAAGAGGTGGGGATGGTGAAGCCAGCTGCCCAATGAGCCCATGTGGACATCTGACGGGCCACCCCAAGTCATCCCCACCCAAATCACAGTTGTCCACCCTTCCCCCACAACCGAGTCTTTCCTTTCCTTACGGTAAATGACCACCCAGCCTAGTGCTTAGACCACCATGCTGCATCTCAGCCCTGAACCAGTCACCCTTGGCTGCGATGTCCTCGCAGGCCTCCTTACCGCCACTGCTCTTTGACAGAAGCCCAAAGCACTCAGCAAGCTAATCTGCCTTCTCCCAGTTTTCGCTTCCTTGCAACTATTCCCAACCCACAAATTGAGGGACACATTTTTTAATCATCTTTTAAAAGACAGAATCTGGACCACAGCCACAGGGGCGTTCAGCTTCAATCCAATCCACACACATTTCTCAAACTGACATTGTTTCCAGGGTGGTTCTTTGCCCATGGAACCGCAGGCTCTCATTGCCCGGGGTAGCACGGACTCAAGCAATCCCCAGCCTCAGCTTCCCAGGTAGCTGGGATTACAGGCACGCGCCACCACGCCCAGCTATTTTTTTGGAACTGGGTCTCACTACAGGCCCCAGGCAGGACTCGAACCGCGATCCCTAGCCCCTGCCGCTTCATAGGTTGAGGCTTACAGGCACAAGCCACTGTGCCCAGCTTCCAGGGTGGTTCTGAGGACTGGAGATCACTGGGGACAGGACACTAGTTATCATAGGGACCAGATTTATCAGCCGCCTGTAGTGCTCCTGGCCTTGTGGCCAAAGCATTATAATTAGTCCTGCTAGGGGGGTGTGATTATTGCCCCGCTTTTATACTTGTGGATCCCTGGACTCAGAAAGGTTCAGTTTCTTATCATATGTCTCCCAGCTGTAAGTGGCTGAGCGAAGGTTTGGATTCAACTTTTTATGATACCAAAGCCACACGCTTCTACATACACTGACATGAGCAAAGCATGACAGGCTCAGTGAGAGGCATCTTGACCTTAACCTTTTCCCTTCGTTCCAAATCAAATCAAATCAAAGGTCAGAGCCGACTCCTGGGGCTCCTTGGTGCCTCCTCAGCCTGGAAGATAAGAGGGCAAGGACTTCTGCTGCCACCTAGCCCTGAAGCAATGGAGATGTTCCAGTCCTCCTTATCCTGCCTTTCAGTCCCTGTTCTTCCACCTGCCTGGCTCTCACATCCTCTCTGTTGCCAGGTGGTCACCTTCCTACCCCAGGCTGGAGTGGCCAGTAGCCTGTGCCCTTCAACTAGCTGGCCACTTGATCAGGAAGCATTCCCGTGGGAACCATGGTGCCAACATCCGGTGAATACTGGGCCTTCCATTACCTGCTGGCGCTACTACTGCTGTTATCAGGCACAAGAACAAAGGCGTTTGGGGCCTGCCGCCCGGCAGGCTGTGTTTGTCCAGGGTGAGACTTAAACTGGCACAGATGTTGAACAAACAGGAGTGCCGCCTCACAGATCCGCCTTACAACCAACTAGGCTCGAGCTGGAAGGTGTCGCTTCCAGGCCACCTGCTGAAATATTATCCTACTCATCTCCAAAGAGGACTGCGAGGCAGAGAGCCTGTCAGGCAAGCGCTGCTCCCCTGGGCCTCAGATGTTGCAGCTCTACCATGGAGAGGCACACAAAAGCATCTCCAAGATTCCGTCTCCGGTTTAGAGCTTTGAGGTCTCTAGAGCTTGAGCACAGGCAGAGTGAGTGTCTGTGGTTGGGGGTGGAATCTTGGCCTTAGAGTCGTGGTTTTTCCCTCCTCCCCTGCCTCAGCCTCATGCACCCACATATGGCTGTGTCTGGCTAGGAAGACCAACCTTTTCCAGAGCAATGTCCTTGAACACTGGATCTGTGACCTCATTTTTCCTGATGGAGCTTCCAGGACTGGAACTAGGTAACTTCATGGTGAGAGGATTAAGTATGACTGTCTTTCCACAGAGGTCACCTAGAGTCTGATCTCTGACTCTTTGCAACTAGAAATCTTAGGGTAGCTGGAGAGTACCCATGGAAGAACCATGGAGGGTGGGTTTTCCTGATTAGAACAGAGGGAGACAGCATGGCAATAGTGAGTCTCATGCTTCTGTGTGCCTTCAAATAAGAATCACCCGGAAAGTTCATTTAAAATTCAGAATCCTGACCCCACACTGTGGAAATTCTGAATTTCTTGATCTGAGGTGGAGAAGTGGTTTAGGAATCTATTTTTTTAAGGTCCTTAGATCTATAATGAAATGAAATGAGGGACTCTAAAAGCTGTATAGTCCTCCTGGGTTCAAAGCCTACAGAGCTCTGCCGTTTATTGGCCCTATGACTTGTGGCAGGTCACTAAAGCTTTCTAGATGTCAGTTGGGTCTATAAAATGAGACCATAGTAATAGCTACCTCTTAATAAATGAGACCTATTGTTTTAGTGTTTATTATACCTTGTCAATGTTTGTTGAGCAAATGGGGTAAAAGTCCATTTGCTCAAACTAGAAACCTGAGGAGTCTCCTTTATGCATCTCCACTACATCTCAAGCTCACAACCACAAATCCGGTGAACTCTACCTCTTAAAACATCCTAGCTCTGACTCCTAGCTAAGCCACCACCTTAGTCAAAGCCAACCATCTTCTTCTCTCTGACCACCACACAGCTTCCTCTGATTTCCCTCTTCCACCTTTACACCCTCTCATCCACCCTTCCTAGAGTTGCCGTACTAATCTGATAAGGTAATAACCCTACTTCAAATCCTAGCTCTCAGAAAGCCCTTTATGAGTTTAAAAAAGTTCCTGTGATTCTTCATTGCTATATCTAAGCCTCCTTTCAGGCCCTCTCAGTCTCTAACTGTACACTCAAGATACTCTCAACTTCTTTCAGATTTCTCCAATGAATATAATTTTCTCTTGCTGCTGGGACTTCACAAAAAGTATGCTTGGTCTGCTTGAAAAAAACCTCTCCTCCAACACCTTTACCTACAATTGTCTTTCATATTTAAGACTGAATGCCATTTCCTTAGGGTCAGACGAAACCACCCCCTCCTATACATTCTGGCCATTCTGTCCTCTACTATAATAGATGTTACATTCTGCTGTGATGACTTCACGCCAGCCTCTACTAAACAGCTCCCAGAGACATAAGCTTCTATCTTACCTATTGTTGTAGCTCCAGCAGTTGCTAGTCTTTGGCACGTTGTAGGTGTTCAAAGCATGGCTACATACAGGGCCAAAGAATGAGTGAATGAGTGCAAGAACGAGCCCGAAGACCCTGGTCCTAGTATGTTGTGGGTGTTCAAAGAATGGCTGCATACAGGGCCAGTGAATGAGTGAATGAATGCAAGAAGGAGCCTGAAGGCCCTGGTCCTATTATGTCATGGTGGCCGCCCCATGGCAGTATCTGAATTGAGTTTAAGTGCCTAGAGAAAAGGCAGCCTCGTGAGGATGTCCCTGGGCACCGCAGGCCACAGGGGGGCGCCCCCAGCTTATTGTATCTAGTTGGCACCTCCTCCCTCTCAGATTTTGTTACTAAACGCCAACGGACGGCAGGAGGCGGGATTGTTCCTCTGATGGACAGTATCACTCCGCCTAATCTAATTCATCTTTTCTTTGGCTCCTCCCACTACAAGCCTGAGGGTGGGCCAGTCGGAGGTGCCTCCGAAGGAACTCTCAAGGCCGAACCAGCTCGTCTGGCGGCCTGTGAGTGGGCGGCAGGTAGCTAGGGGCGGGGCGTCGGTGTTGACAGGCAGGCCCCAGACCCCGCCCCTCTAGCCCTGAGCGGCAGCACGGTCGCTGGGGACCTCAGAAGTGAGAACGTGAGCAGCGCAGCAAGATCCCTGCTCCGACCCCGGACGGCGCGCGCACCCGGAGCCCTGGTTCTGAGTCGGGCCCGCGGCATTCCGCGGGATTACTGTGCACCCCGAACTGCGGTCACTTGCACTCTCCTGCCCCGGTCTGTCTTTCCGAGACATCCCGCTCCGAGCTCTCCAGCGCCCGGGATCCTCCTGGACCGGTCCGTCCAGATTCCCGCGGGACCGAGCATCCCCCAGCATCGCCCGACTCCGGGCGCCGCCTTGGTCCCGGAGCCGCCCGCCTGGATTGCCCCCCGCCCCCCTCCTTGCCGGGATCTCCTGGGATCGTTCGCGAGCCTTATTCGGAGCCCGCGGAGCAGACCCTTGCCCAAGCGCCCACTGCCCCGCGGGCGCGGCCCGGCGCGGCCCGGCTCGGCTCCCGGAGCCCGCCCCGGCCATGGCCGGAGCCCGCCCGCCGCCGCCGCTGCCGCCGGGGCTCCTGCCACTGCTCCCTCGGCTGCTGCTGTTGCCGCTGCTGCTGCCCGCCGGCTGCCGGGCACTGGAAGGTGAGCGGCGTCGGGGGTGCACCCGAGGGTTGAGGTGCCCGGGGTCGCCAGAGCGTGGACTGGAGAAGGTGTGGGTCGGATGCCGGCTGAGCGCACGTCGGAGGAGGCTCCGCCACCCGCGCCCGCTGCTGGGGTTGGAGCGCGGGGTCAGGGGGACGCCCCGAGAACCGCCTGGGAGGCTCGAGCTGGCTGGGAGAGCCGCGGTCAGTGTGTTGCGCGATCGCGGACAGCTGGACTCAGGTTGAGCTCGGTCCCGAAAGTCAAGGCCCGCCGTGAGCTTTTGTGGGAGAACCCGCACTCGCGGCAGGGACGCGGCGCCCTCGACACCTCCCGGAGGCGAGCAAGTGTGGGCGACCCACCAGGCGAGGCGGAGCTCTGAGGCTGTTGGGGGCGAAGCGGGACTCCCCAGGTTGGGGGGCGGCGTTGGTTAGGAATCCGTTGGAGTTAAGTGTGGGAGTTGGCACCCCGCTTTGTCAGGGGACGGCTGCAGCGGGTGGAGAGGAGAGGGTCTGTTATTGTTTTGCTCAGCGCCAAGTATACACGAGGTGCTAGATGCACCGTTGTTGCACACTGCTCTGTGCCAACCGCCCCCACTTCTAGTAGGACGCCTCGAGTGCTCCGGTCTCCCCTGAACCCCTGAAGTTGTGAGATTTGCTCCAGCCACTCTGGAGCCGGTGTGTTACCCATTAGCCGGTGAGGTGAGGAAAGGCCGGGCTCCTCAATAGGTTCTGTGAGATCTGCCAAGACTTTGCTGGGGGAGGGGTTGCTCCAACTTCCAAATGACTGTACTTGGATGAACGGCCCAAGTGTTGCTGGTCCCGGTGGGACAGCTCACACTTGACACAAGCGTGCAAGGGACCGAGGCACTAACAGGGGTCACAAACAATAGAAACACACCGAGCCGCCAGAAAATTTGGAGCTATTGAACAAGGAGATGGGGGAGAGAAGGACACCATATACATTTGGAGACATCGGAATATCGGCAGTGCTTATTTTTGGCATCTTTCAGCAAATCTAGTCACTTTCTTCGTTCAGGAACAAAAACATTCTGTGGAACTTGATTTGTTCATATCTTCATAGATATGAACATGTAAAGATTGAAAGGAAGAGAGAACATAGTTCCAAGAGAAAAGCACCTTCGGGTAGTTTGCAATTTTCTCCAGGGAGAGAAACCTTCCTATGAACTCTCAGCCGCCTTTATCTCTGAGCCCGTGGTGCTGACAGACCGATTCACGCAGAGGGACACACGCAAATCCAGACAGACACACAGAGGTCGCGCCCACACTTGCGCACACTCACCCACATGTATGTGATAGGATCGCAGGCGTGAGAAACCAGTGTAGGGCTTTGTTGTTGATTGCCTCAAGGGTGTGAGCCAGGGAGCCTGTTGGAATTCCCAGGTCTCTGTCTGTGCCTTAACCCAGAAGAGGTTAGGAGCAGGTACACATGCTTTTGGACCCCCAGGGTCCTGGTTGTGGGGTGTGATGTGTGCTGGTGTGGGAGGGGGTTTGGGGGGGTGGTCAGGTGAATGAGGAATATTTGAGGAAGCTTATCCCTCCCTCTTTCCTTCCCTTTCTTCCTCCTTTCACCCCTCACAGTCTGCTAGATCTTTGAGGCAGGCTCTAGGTGGAAGCTGGCATTCAGGTTTTCACAGAGCTGGGACCGACCAGGAGGCAGGGACCTGAGGAGCTGTAGCAGCCCAGTAAATAGAGGGCCACTGCTACCTCCCCTCTGCCTGAAATGAGATCTAGGGCTACCCTCTGACCAGAACTCCAGGCCAATATGGGGTACCCCTTGGGAAGTGGCAGTGACAACCAAGCATGGCTTTCCCCAGCTTTGTCACTTCTACCATACCTCAGGTCTTAGGGACGTCAGTTTGTGTGTGAGAGATGCCCCAGCCCAGAGGGTACCCCTATCCACCCTTGTGTTCTTTCTAACCATGACTTGGGATGTACCCACCTCCTGAGGTTGTGAGGATTGAATCCTTAATGTGTGTGAAGTGCTTAGCACATAGCCATTGTTGTTCAAGGATTAACTGTTATTATTATTAGCCTAGGGTCTGCTCCTCAGGGAGTGTCAGATGGGAAACTATTGTGCAGGGAGGGTTGGTCTGGGGGTGGGGGGAACAAAGTCTCCCCCTCCTCTCTCTCCCTTCCCTCCAAAGGAAGGAAGGGGTGGAATGGGAAGGGAGCTGGGTAAGGGGGCAGCTGACTCGGCTCCTGCCCACATCCCACCCCTATTCTGGAACTTGAAGAGTGGTGGGGTGGACCTGGAGGTCCCGGGTTGTGAACAGATGGCAAGGATCGGTGCCTGAAAATCCTTTCTACCCCCCAGCTTTATGAGTGGGTGATTTGACCTCCTCACTCCAGCCGTCTTTTTGGCTTTGTTGCGTTTGGAGTCCCCTGGCCTGGGAGACTTTTGGCTCTGCATCTGGGATCATTATATTTAGGGTCAGAACTGTGAGTGCTGGCCCTTATGGACCCATGGGTGAGATGCTGTCTAGCACTTGGTTGCTCTTCCCTCCCTGAACACTTGGGGCTCACCAAGACCCCATCCAAGGATTTCACCAGTTTTCCATGAGGACGGAGTCCGTGTCCATTCTTGGCCTCATTGACTAAAGAAAGTCCCCTCTGACAGATTACACAAGCTCCCCCACTCCGACACACACACACACACACATACACACACACACACACACACACACAGCTCTGGGACTTACCTCAGTCACAGGGAAACAGGGCTGGGCACCAAGTGCTCACTCTCCTTTCCAGTATTGTTCTCCCTGACCCCCAAGCTAAGATCATTCTCCCTTTCGTGATCACGAACCAATATAGTGGTGAGGTCCAGTAGGCTAAGCAGACCCTAAGTGGGGTCTTATGGGGTGAAAAAGGGGCCCTGCATCATGGGGCTTTTCTACCTGAGATAGGAGGTGGAGGCTCCTGCTGGGAACCCACTGAGAAGAGAGAAACAGGCGCCCTCCAGACAGGCCGTGTTAGCTGAGTGGCTGCTGCAGTGGAGCTTGTCCCTAAAGGAAAGAGACTGTCCCCTCCTGAGCATCTGTCCCCTCAAAGGCAGCGGCAGTGACCGCTGAGGAGGTGGCAGCTGAGAGGGGACAATGGGCCCAGGATTTCTGTGGCTTGTTCACTTATTTGGGTTGCCTCTGGTACCCTTTAGCCTCTGCCTGTTTATCATGAGCTGGCACTTTAGAGCTGTTGAGGAGGGACAGTGGCAGGTATTTGGGGGAACCAGTTTGCTTGTCACTGCCTTCCCTTTAGCCAGAACTGCTGCCTCCATTGCCGCAGCAACCACCGTGCAGCGAACTAAAGCCGAAGTGGGCTGGCCTTACACTAATTAAACAGCATGAAGAGGCTGAATCACAAGGCCTGCATAGTTTGAAAATTGTAGCCCTGCCTGTTGTGCTGAGTCAAACTGGTTTGTCGGGATTGGGCAGCTGAGGGGTGGGGGGAAGGAGACTGGGTACAGCTGGGCACTTGATGCGGTGGGAGAGGCCCCTACCCCAAGGGCTAGCCCTGGCCTAGCCACGGCCTGAGTCTCTCACTGACTTCTTCCTCCAGATTCCTGGCCATGCCCACTGTGGCTTGCATCCCAGGAAAGGGCTCAAAGGTCTCACAAAAGGGCAGTTGCCCATCCATCCTTCTGGCTGACCAGCAGGGCCCAGACTAGGGTGGGGGGCATAGATGAGCACTGAGGCATCCAAGCTCACTACCCTTGCTTCTTCCTCCCTCTCAGGTTTATTTAATTATGACTCCTCATGATCTGAGGGGAAGAATAAAAAACAAAATGTGTTCTCTGTTCTGAGATGCTCTGTTCTCTTCCCCTCCCCCCATCCTAGACTTGAGGGCAAAGGGGCCAGGGGGAGGGGGGGAGGGGGCCTTAGTGAGTTAGGCTCTTCCCAATCTCATGGTAGGGTCTTCTTCATCCAATTCTGCAGGTTTGCCTAGGCATGTACAAATAGTAACACATGGGGTTTTGAGGGGGGATGAGAGAAGATAGCGATCAAGCCCTCAATTGACTAAGGTTGGGACCTCATGGAGGAGGGGAGGACTAACTCTGGGATAACAGGAGCTTTCTCCCTCTCTTCACAGGCAGGGCTGCAGGCTGCACCTTCTCGCCTGGACTCTGTGCCTCTGTCCCTCTGCCCTGCATGCTGCTGGTCCAGACCTTGTGTGTGACTTTTCCTGCAACCTCAGAGTCTCTGGCCTAGAGCCTTCTTGCTTCTTTTCTCTAGATTTTTGAGATTCCCTGGGCCTCACTGACACCCTCCCCACAGTGGGGGGGGGGGGTTTCTGAGCGATGTGGGGTCTGGCAGCTCCATCATGTTGTGTGCACCTGGTCCTTTACCAGGGCAGGTGAAGGTTCCCGGCTGGTGTCCCTGCCTCTGGGTGGCCCAGTGAGGTCCTCAGGCACAGGCTGGATGTCTTCCATTCTCTTCTTGTGTTGGGTCCCTAACTTATGTGTGCAGATGCTGCCTGAGCTCCTAAGGCTAAATCTCTTCATGATGCCACCCCTCCCCCAGTGCTCGGGGGCCCTTGGGACAGTGTCATTGTGTGGCCTGCCGCTTGGGCTGGGGCAGTACCTGGGGAGACTACACCCAGTCACACCCAGAATCATCTTCTTGCCCCCGCCCCACAACCTGCCTTGTGACCTGTGACAGCTCTTGCCTGGGCCAGTGCCATGGCCACATGAAGCCACTGCGGTGTTCGCTCCCTCCCTGCACCTCTGGCCAAGACTCCCTTAGTACCTCTGCTTTCCTAGGAAACACTGCCCCCTCCCAGCTCTTCCTCTACCCCATGGAAAGACTTGTCCATAGGAAAAATTCTGTGCGCGCAGTGCAGTATTCATGCAATTCCTGTACATAAAGGGTGTGCCTTGGAGACTTTACCAAACTCTGGGCATTGGTATTTACACTGTGTCTGCACACTCTCGTGGCCCATTTCAGTGCACATGGGCAGCTGTGTGTGTGCACAGCTGCTGTGTGTAACTGTGTAAGAGCATGTCACCAAGTAGTCTATACAGGGAAACTAGTGTTTGCATTTGCACTTGACTACGCTCAAGACTGACTTGTGGCTGGCACTAGCGGGTGCAGTTGGGGATCTAAGGAGAATGTGCTGTTGGCGTGCGCACCCTCCGTACACCCGTGTCTCAGGAAACGCGCGCATACGAAGATTGTAAGAGCAAGTCTTTGCCTAAGGCAAGCCAAATCTGTGTGAAGGAGAGACTCACAATGTAGGAATATCTAAGGACGACTGATCTGTTTGTACCATATGTATCTGTGTGTCTGAGAAAGACTGTGGATGTGTGTGAACCGTATGCGTGTATGTGTGGGTAGGTGGGTGGCTGTGGTTTTGTGTGTTTTTGTCCACCATATGTGTTGACTTGCCCCTCTTTGGCCCTGGGTGTGGGCAATGAACCCAGTCACCAAGGGCTGAGTGATGTGTGCATGTGTGTTTGCCCAGGAGAGGGCCACGCAGTTGCTGCAACGTGGCTGTTCTCCATGGCTCTGCTGAAAGGGGTGTTGCTTCTCTTCTGAGCATTAAAACCTCAGCCCTAGGAAGCCCCAGGCCTGGTGTTCACTTGCCAGCTTGCTTTTGGAGACCAGTTGGGGTTCCCCTTTTCTGAATGAGTCCTGTATCTGGGAGTGACCTGCTGTTCTCTGGTCTCCCTCCAGACGCTACGTGGTGGGACAGGGGACAGAGGAGTCTGGAGATTGCTCACTCCTTCCTCTTTTGTCTTTATGCTTCCACCTCATTCATTTCCCCAGCATGTATACCTTCCCCCCCCCCCCCCATATACACACAGCAGAGGAAAGGTGAGCTTAGTTGGCTTGGGTCTCACCCTCCCAAATTCACAGACATAATTCTGGAACTTCACACCACCCCTCCCACCCTGCCCCTCACCTTCCCCAACATCCTTCCTGAGGCTTTGACTGGAGCACCTCAGGGTCTCCCTCTTGCAGAAGGGACAAGCCCCTCCCCTACCGCCCCCCCAGATTTGGGGAAACTGAAAGCGAGCCCCCTCCCCACCAGGGTGACCGGAGCCCTTCCTCAGGCACACATGACTCGAAATCCAAGTCCTCTCCTCATTAATGGGAAAAATGTGCCGAGATTGAGCGATGGCCAAGGGCCTATCCCTTCCCTCCCTCTCGCTCACTCCCCAGAAATTAAACAGAAATGAAGAGCCTCCCCCCCACCACCACCACCTCCAGCCGCCTCCCCCCCACCTCTCCCCCTCCTCCCTCCTCCTCCTCCCCTCCCTCCACTCCCTCTTCTCAGAGCCAGCGCAGGGCTTGTTTTAAACTGTAGAGGAATCTGGCTGGAGGGGGGAGGGGGCTGAATATTTGGGTTTAAACAGTTCCAGATGGGTTTGGCACAGTCTGAGCAGAAGGAAGTGAGGGAGAGGGAGGCGGGAGGCAGCGTGCAAGGGAGCGGTGGGAGCCCTCGCCTGTTGGGGTGGTGGGCAGCAGGCAGACAAGCAGGCGGACTGGCTGGCTGACTGGTTGGGGGCTGTGCTTGGCTCCCCAGGCTCCTGGGGACTGGGATGCTCTGGACACTGGCTGCGGAAGAGGCCTTTTGGCAACCTCCCTTTCTGTCTCTGTCTGCTTGGGCCTCCTTGTCTCTCCATCTCACTGTCTTTTGTAGTCCCCCGCCGGCCATCCTGGCTGTCTGGTCCTAGCCAGCCGCGGGTGCACATCCCTCCAGTTCCAGCTCGGTGCCTCCCACCATCAGCTCCTGGAGGCCCCTGCTCCTCCCGCCCCTCTCCCTGCTTATCTCTGGGCCCTTGCTTCTGCCCATCTCCACTTCCCTCTGTGCCCAGTGTCCAGCTGTCTGTCTGTCTGCCAGAGCGGCTGTCAGGCCACCTACGATGAGCCTGGGATAGCTCACCCAGCAGCCTGGTCCTCCAGGGACCAACCCCTGCTGCAGAAGAGGAGGGAGCTCTCCTATAACGAATGACTGCTGCATGCTCCCCCCACCCCCATTGCCCCATATGGGGGGCCTGGTACCACAGCTGCCTCATCCTTGCCTCAGACCCAGACTCCAGAACCCTAGTAGAAGTCACAAGCTGGGAGCCTGTAGGGCTCCTGGACACCCCCCACCCTGCCCCACTGTGGATATAGAAACCTCCAGAAGTTTTGGGGATTACCCTGCTCCATTCCAACTCAGCGTCGAGGGGCAAACAGCTCTAGACTGAGAAAGAAATTGGTGCCTTTTCCCTCTATTCTCCATCTGATCTAGAGTCACACTCTCAGAGAGCAGTGTGGGGGTTCAACCAGAACCCAGAATTAGGTTCCAGAAACATTAATGGGTCCCTTCTATGGAAAATTGACAAGAAACCATAGCTCAGAATAGGATTGGTGCTATGACAAAGTGCCCTAGATGCACAGAGTAAGGCATCTAACCCTGACTTTGGGGGTTTTGGGGGAGACCTCCTGGAGGAGGTGACAGCATGGTTGGGATTTCTAGACTCTCTGTTTCCCTTTTACGGAGGGGCAGATTGCAGGAAGAGTGTTCTGAGTGAGTCAATGGTTGAGTCAGATGGACCTGAATTTGAGTGACTCTGCACCCCTTTGCCCCAAGTCCTAACATTTTTACTTTAAGCCGTGTGTTTGCTTTCTCTGGGTCAGTTTTCTCATCTGGTGAAGGGGCACACCAATAGTCCCTTTGTTCAAGGATTGCAGGAATAGTTCCTTTGTTCAAGGATTGGGGGAAGAACCCTGCTAGCTCTCTGGGAGTGGGTCTGGGACTAGGTGGGCCCTACCCCACCCTCACCCAAGCATTCCCACCCCATCCCCCTTGAGTGGGAGGCTGGGTGGGAGCCTGTGCTGGCTTGTGACTGCCTTCCTCTTTCTCTGGGCATGTGTGGGACTGGGCCTTTGTGTGGGGAATGGAGTCAGCAGAGGCCTGGGCAGCAGGGTCTGAAGCACACGGCCCTTTGTTCCTGGATAAAGGCCCTGCTGGCCCCTTTGTGTGGAGATTAGCAGAGCCTGTAGGTGTGTGAACTGGCCCTAGCTCCCGCCTCATTAACCCAGGCCTGGGGTCAGCCGCAGACACCCACCCCCAGCTGGCCAGAACTGAAGTCTTAAGGGTTCTGACATCTCTAGGGATGGCCCTACGGTCTCCCATAGGGTAGCAAAGCTGGGGGCTTTGGGGACTTGGGAGGGAGTGCCTAGCAGGTTTCTGGTCTCCCAGCCTTTCCTGGGTGACCAACTCCCCATCCTGAGCTTGATCCTGATCCTGATCTTTTTTCTTCTATTGCTCCCCCAGATACCCTCATGGACACAAAATGGGCAACGTCTGAGTTGGCATGGACGGCGCATCCAGAAAGTGGGGTAAGACTTTCCCACCATCCCTCCTGAAGTGTTGGCTGCCTGTTGACTCACTCTTCCTGCAGCACCTCCCCTCTCTCCTCACCCGGGCTTGAGAAGAGCTGCCTCTACCTCCTGCCTGTTACTTCACCTCCTGTGGCGTCCATTCACCTGTCACCTTTCTTTGCCTGATGGGCCCTTCCCTGTGGGTTTTTTTATGTCTCACCCCTCAGCCTGCCTTGTGTCCCCCTCCCATGGATACACCATCTTTTTTCCTGACACCCTTTGACCATCTTCATCCTGTTTCCATCCTTTCACTAGACCATCTCCCTTCTTTATGGGACCCTGGAAAGAGCAGTGGCTTGAGAACCAGGCAACTTTGGTTCCAGACCCCGTATTTGCTGTGTGACTCCGAGCAAGACAATTTGCTTCTCTGGGCTTCTGTTTCTTGCCTGTTGGACTCCTGTAGTCCTGGCATCTCTGAAACGTTTTACTTAACCTCCCCAGATAAACTTCATGGCTGCACTGAGCTCTGCAACACTGGGGTGGCTTTGCCAGCCCTCAGCCCCAGGCCTGGCTACAACCTTTTTTTTTTTTGAGACCAGGTCTCGCTATTTTTACCCGTGGAACCGCAGGCTCTCGTTGCCCGGGGTACCACGGACTCAAGCCATCCCCAGCCTCAGCTTCCTAGGTAGCTGGGATTACAGGCGCGCGCCACCACGTCCAGCTATTTTTTTGGAACTAGGTCTCGCTATGGGTCCTGGCTAGAGTCTTGGCAACCCTATCTTTTGTGAATCTTGGGCTCCTTTTCTTTAGAGTGGGACAACAGATGCACCTCCTCATGGAGGTGTTGTGAACGGTTAAATGTGATGCTAACAGAGATAGATAATATTTATTGAACGCTTGCCCTCTATGGGACACTGTTGCAGCCCATTGCATATATTAAACATTTAATTCCTCACAACCTCATTTTCTTCCAATAGCCCCATTTTACAGATAGTGAACCAGACATAAAGATAAATATTATGGTTAATACAGTATTTCTAGTACCCCACTCTAAGTGCTTTATTTGTTTAAAGTCATCTACTCCTTAGACATCTTTATTCTCACCACGTTACAGGTGGGAATGGAAGCACAGGGAGGTTACGTGACTTACCCATGTCGCCCCTCAAGCTGGCAGCTGGGATTTGAACCTGCAGAGTCTGTGTGCTCAGCCAGTCCACCACAGAGCAGCTCTGTGAAGTAAATGTAGCCCATCTGGGCATGTGGTAAGCACCTGGCAAATGCTGCTGCTCACTGCCTGTCTTTTTCACTTGATCCACACACAGTGGGAAGAGGTGAGTGGCTACGATGAGGCCATGAATCCCATCCGCACGTACCAGGTGTGTAACGTGCAGGAGTCAAGTCAGAACAACTGGCTTCGCACCGGGTTCATCTGGCGGCGGGACGTGCAGCGGGTCTACGTGGAGCTCAAGTTCACTGTGCGTGACTGCAACAGCATTCCCAACATCCCTGGCTCCTGCAAGGAGACCTTCAACCTTTTCTACTACGAGGCTGACAGTGATGTGGCCTCGGCCTCCTCCCCTTTCTGGATGGAGAACCCCTACGTGAAGGTGGACACCATCGCGCCTGATGAGAGCTTCTCGCGTCTGGATACGGGTCGGGTTAACACCAAGGTGCGCAGCTTTGGGCCGCTCTCCAAGGCCGGCTTCTACTTGGCCTTCCAGGACCAGGGCGCCTGCATGTCGCTCATCTCCGTGCGTGCCTTCTACAAGAAGTGTCCATCCACCACTGCAAGCTTCGCACTCTTCCCTGAGACCCTCACTGGGGCTGAACAAACCTCACTGGTCATTGCCCCTGGCACCTGCATCCCTAATGCTGTGGAGGTGTCAGTGCCACTTAAGCTTTATTGCAACGGCGATGGGGAGTGGATGGTGCCTGTGGGTGCCTGCACCTGTGCTACCGGCTACGAGCCCACTGCCAAGGAGTCCCAGTGCCGCCGTGAGTGGGGACTGGCCAGGGGGTGGGGGAGGCAGGGAGGGCCTGGGACACAAGCCCCCTCTGGGTCACTACCTGCCACTTCCTACCTGATAGCCAAGGAGGTCTGCCTTCAGGTCCAGGGTGGAGGAAGGAAAGCAAAGAGATGGATCAGGTGCAGAGAATGTGGTACAAGGAAGGATGAGAGGAAATGAGAGACACCAGGATAATCAGGGAATAAATGAAACTAAAGAAAGGGGAACAAACACATAGATTAGCCTTGACAGGGAGGCACCTGGAGAAGCTGGTCAAAGACAGGGAGACCCACAAAGATGCCTCAAGGGTATGCTTCACCCTAGATATCCTAGATGGGCCCCAGACTGTAGGGGTGGGAACTGTGAGCAACTAGGCTTATCCCTTTTACCTGGAGGTCTCATCTGCTGCTTGAGTGTCAATATACACAGGTCTCCCTGGCTATGCAAAACTAGAAGGTTCCTTTTGGTGTGATTTGGTAGGTTATTTTTGGGATCTGGGAATGATATTACCATTAATTTATACGGAAAAAATTTTGAGCCTCTCAGATTCCCCCATACCAAAGCGTACCAAATAGGGATGTTCTTCATTCAGATAGTGGGGAGTACTTGGATGGTGCAGTGTTTTGGGGCCCAGTGCCTGAGTCCCGAGTCTGCCACTTACCACCTGTGAGACCTTGGGCAAGTTATTTAACTCTTTGAACCTCTATTTCTTCGTGTGCAAAATGGGTGCAGAAATGGTGATTGCTTCATGGAGTTGTGGTACGCCTTAAGGGTTAGTCGGCCATGTGGAGAAGCAGGGTCTGGCACATGCAGGCAAACAGTACTGTTGAGTGTTAGCCACCGTGCTCAGGAACCCAAGCATCCAGGATGGGCAAACATTGTTTTGTCCTTATTTCATTCATGGGATTAGGAGGCTTGTCTTTGGGGACTTGCCAAGGTTCGCTAAGACCTTACGCTATGCTGGACTTCCCAACTCTAAGACCTGTCCATGTAGGATTGTGCCATTTGAGCTTCACCACTACCTTGTAGATTCCAGTTCTCTCCTCTATTTCGCCAACAAGAAAACTGAGTCTCAGGTTCTCTATACTCAAGGCCTCATTGCTGGGAGTGTGGAACTGGGACTACAGCCTGGTCCAGTGTTCTGTGGAGGATAAGGTGCTGAGGATCTGGTCTCTGTCTCCTCTGCCCAGTTCTCTCCCCTGGAACTTGCAGCCTATTGCTCAGATGATGGCAGCCAGCCCTTGGCACAGCCCTAGGTATGAGGAGGCTGGCACTCCAACCTGGCTGAAGCCTAGTGTTGGGTGTTGTCATGGGAAGGTGAGCAGTGCCTTGCCCAGCCCCTCTCCACTTCTCTATGGGAACCTGTCCCCAGACTTCCTCTTTCTAAGTGGAAAAGGGGGGTGGGGGTGATGAGCCTGACAGCCTGAAGAGGGGCTAACACTCTGCAGGTCCCTGGCAGGAAATGCATGCAGGTTCCCATAGCAACTAGGCTAGCCTGGCCTCTGCCCCCTCCCCCACTGGCTCAACTGAGCTGGGTTGGAGTATCACCTTAGCTAGGGAGATTAAACCCCAGGGAAGAGCATAGCTCCAACACTGGACATTCCATACCCTGGATAACCTCCCATAAGTGGTCATAGATGGGTAGGGTCACCGTATGTTTTAGTGTATCCGGAGCAGTGTTGAATTATGGCCGTTACCCTAACATCATTATTTCTAGTGCTCCCTTTCACTCTGCAAATATTCCAGTTTGAATTATAAATTATTTGACCACTGTCATATAGGGACTCTACAGAGCCCAGGTCCAGAGGCCTGAGTGTAAATGGCAGGAGCGGGAGATAGAGAGAAGTTATGTTCAGGGACCTTGCTGTGGGCTTGCTTTTGGTCCAGTTCCCATGTGGATGCTTTGAGGCCTCTGAACTCCAGGTGACCCCAGCCTTCCTGCCTGCTTGCTTTCTCTCCTTTTCCCATCCTCCTTCAGCCCCCACCCCTGCCCAAGGGCAGAAAAGAGGTACTGCCTGCTCCTGGTGGGTGGGGACGCATGTTGGCTATGAAACTCAGAGGTCCCAACTCTTAGCTATTCTGGGGGTGTCTTTGAGGGTCCTCGGGAATGACTCCCTTCCAGCTACAGGGAGGGGTGGGTGTCTCTCAGCAGAGCACATCTTAGCTGCCAGGCTTCCAGTGGTCTCTCCCTGCCCCCTCGTCTTCCTCCTCCTCTCTCTTTCCTGCCTCAACAAGCCCAGGCTGTCCAGGTGATGGGGCTGACGTCTTAGTCCATGAGGCCCCAGGATTGGGAGGGTGGGCAGGGGTGGGAAGGAATCTGCTGACATAGGGTTTCCATGGGGCAAAAGGGCCTTTTGTAGCTGCAGCTGGAGTTAGGCAATCCCAGCAGGGCCCCCATAGTCTAGAAGGTGGAGGGGCCAAGACCTGTGCTGGGGGAGAGCCAGATTCTCACGGAGGGGTGGAGGATTGGTGTCTGCAGAGAAGAAAGGTGAGCACGTCCATCCTCTTCTCCCCTCTGCAGCCTGTCCCCCTGGGAGCTACAAGGCAAAACAGGGAGAGGGGCCCTGCCTCCCCTGCCCTCCCAACAGCCGCACCACCTCATCTGCTGCCAGCATCTGCACCTGCCACAATAACTTCTACCGCGCAGATTCGGATTCTGCAGACAGTGCTTGTACTAGTGAGTGAACTGAGTCTCTGACTCTTCTGCTTTAGGCCTACCCTCTGTGGACTGGCCTGGGAAGGCCTCCATAGTCATTGTGACCACCCACTCTCAAGATGGGGAAACTGAGCATCAGAGAGGCTAAACATTGTGTTCAACATGGCACAGCTAGGAATGACCAGCCCTGAGCCAGAAACCAGGTCAGCAGGCCCAACCTTTCCACCAATATTTCACCAAGAGCCTACTAGCCCTAGCCAAGCTGGCTGGGCCCTCTGTTCCACCCTCTGCATGCAAATGCTGCTCTCTTGGTCCCACTGTAACCACAGAGGGAGCTTCATATCCCCGGGGCAGTCTGGTATCTTGATTTCTCCTTGCTCTGGCCTTTGGTACCAGGCATGATGCCAGACTCCAGGGATATGGACATTAATAAAAATACCATTACTATACTAAAGGAACTTAACAACCTGGTGGGAGAAACAGATGTGAAGACAGATAATGACCATATAGTGGGTTAAGTGCTGGGCTGGAAGGATACTCAGGAGTTATGTTATGGGAGTACAGAGGGTGTGGAGAGGATGAATCAAGGAGGGCTTCCAAGAGGAAGTGTCATCTCAAGTTGAACCTTGAAGACTGAACAGGAGTCTACCAAATGAAGACATGTAGGAAAGTTATTCTGCTTATTCAAGCAGAGGCAAAGGCAAGGAGGTAGGAAGCAGCTTGAGGAATGCAGGAACTCTGGGTAGCAGTTGTCCCATGGCCTAGATTCATCCCTTCTCCCTCTCCCTCTCCCTTCCCTGCAGCGGTGCCATCTCCACCCCGGGGTGTAATCTCCAATGTGAATGAGACCTCGCTGATCCTTGAGTGGAGTGAACCTCGGGACCTGGGTGGCCGGGATGACCTCCTTTACAACGTCATCTGCAAGAAATGCCGTGGGGTCCCAGGGACCGGGGGGACCTTGGCCTGTTCACGCTGTGATGATAACGTGGAGTTTGTGCCCCGGCAGCTGGGCCTGACTGAGCGCCGGGTCCACATTAGCCATCTGCTGGCCCACACACGCTACACCTTTGAGGTGCAGGCTGTCAACGGCGTCTCCGGCAAGAGCCCTCTGCCCCCCCGCTATGCTGCTGTGAACATCACCACCAACCAGGCTGGTGAGGAAGGGGCACAGGAGGGTAGGGCCTGGGTCATCTTCCCCTGCAAAGAGCTGAGGTTGCCCAGGGCCTGCCAGCGGAGCAGCAGGAGTCCCATGGGAACTGGGTCGTTGGAAAGGATGTCAGGGTCCGAGGAGCCCATGGTGAGCCCCGCACTCTTCCCCTAGCCCCGTCTGAAGTGCCTACACTACACCTGCACAGCAGCTCAGGCAGCAGCCTGACCCTGTCCTGGGCCCCCCCAGAGCGGCCCAACGGAGTCATCCTGGACTACGAGATGAAGTACTTTGAGAAGGTCAGAGTCTCAAGGGGCAGGAGGAGGCCTTGGGACAAGAAGAGTCCCCCGGATAGCGTCAAAGTCTGTAGGGAGCCCGGCCTCAGATGCCAAGGGGGCCACAAGGGCAGGGCTGGGGTGGCCCGGGGCTGATTGGCCATGGGACCCGCTGAGCCTCCTTTTCCTGGTGTTGCAGAGTGAGGGCATTGCCTCGACAGTAACCAGTCAGAAGAACTCCGTGCAGCTGGATGGGCTGCGGCCTGATGCCCGCTATGTGGTCCAGGTGCGCGCCCGCACGGTGGCTGGCTACGGGCAGTACAGCCACCCTGCTGAGTTCGAGACCACCAGCGAAGGAGGTACACAGCCCCCATGCCTGTCCCTGCCCCTGCCTGTCCTTTCCATGCCTCTGCTCACCAGCCTCTCCTGGTCTCCAGGCTCTGGTACCCAGCAGCTCCAGGAGCAGCTTCCTCTCATTGTGGGTTCTGCCACCGCTGGGCTTGTCTTCGTGGCAGCTGTCGTGGTCATCGCTATTGTCTGCCTCAGGTACTCCCGGGCCCATGGCTACTTCCGTGGGCTAACCAGAGCTTCCCATTAGTACCTTAGAGGACCCATCTCAGTAAGGTTGCCCATAGAGAAACCGTTGCCCACAGCAAACCTAGACCCACTGCCTCACTGGGCTGGACTTTCCTTGTTGGAATGCTCTCTCCCATGCATGCCTATATCCTCATCCAGTCCCTTCCCTGCCCTCTGCATTAACTGGCTGCCAAGTCCGTCGAGCCCTTGGCCCCACCGGCTGCTGCAACCAGCACTTGTGGGCCCAAGCACCAGGCTATCCTCTGTGTCCTCTGCCCCTCCCGTGAGCCCAAGTGTCCCCTGAACAAAGGGAGATTTAGACTTGGCTCAGGCCTTCCAATACCCTGTCCCCTACAGGAAGCAGCGGCACACCTCTGATACGGAGTACACAGAGAAGCTGCAGCAATACAGTGAGTCTCTCTCCTCAGTCCAACCTCCCAAAGTTCCCTTGGTGCCTGCAGGACTTGGGAACATAAAGCCCTGCTCAGATTTCACTCCTGGCACTGATACCCTGCCTGGACAGCCACTCCTGCTTCCAGTCAGGGCCATCTCCCAGCCCCTGTGTCATTCCTGGTCGTCTTGGGAAGGAATGCTGTGCTCAGAGGCAGTTAGCCCTACAAGAAAGACAAGATATGAATACAAGCTGGGCACGGTGGCTCATGCCTGTAAGCTTCAGCCTATGAAGCGGCCGGGGCTAGGGATCGTGGTTCGAGTCCCGCCTGGGGCCCGTAGCAAGACCTAGTTCCAAAAAAAATAGCTGGGCATGGTGGCGTGTGCCTGTCATCCCAGCTACCTGGGAAGCTGAGGCTGGGGATTGCTTGAGTCTGTTGTACCCCGGGCAACGAGAGCCTGCGGTTCCACAGGCAAAAATAACAAGACCTTTAAAAAAAAAAGGTATGAATACAAAGGGAATAATGAGGGAATAATTAAGTCTTAAGCTGGGTGTTCCTGTTGTAAAGGGCATCAGGGGTTCAGAGGAGAGGAAGGCTTGAAGGCTCCCTGGAGGAGGTAGCCTTGGTCTGATCTAAGCCAGACAGGAGGGATGAACAGGGTTTAGAGAGGTTGGGGAGAACATTCCTGGCTAGAGGAGCCTCTGGGAGGTAGTAGGTGGGGTGGGGAGAGTGCCCAACTGTGGGCAGTGAGAAGACTGGTTTGACAGCTGCTGGGAAGCGAGACTGGGTATTTGCGGCCAGTCCTTGGAGGGTCGAGAGAGGGAGGTAGAGAAGTTTGAACTTGACTCCACCATAGGTAATCCGAAAGGCTCTCTCCAGCCAGGGAGAGATACAATGAAGGTATTGTTTTAGGAAGACAGGTATGCAGGATAGATTGGTGGGAAAAGACCAGAGGCAGAGAAGCCTGGCTTGGAGGCTATTGCAATAGTCTGAGTGTTGAAGGCCTGGACAAGGTCAGGGCAGTGGGAATGAGGAGATCTGAGAGAGGTTTTGATGTGATGAGCAATGAGGGAGAAAGAAGAGTGAGAATTCTTGGTTCCTGACCCTTATGGTCACTAGGTTTCTCACAGAGGGACTGTTGCAGGGTGGGGAGGGAGCGGAGGCTTCAACATGGAGCAAGCTTGGAGGGGAGGGGATGTGTTGGGGAATGTGTTCCCATGGGAGCTGGTGAGAGCTAGGGCAGTTTCCTGGGCACAGCTTGGGTTCCCTCACCACTCCCCCCACCTGACGATCTTTCCCCTTCTCATGCCCACCTTTTCTTCCTCTAGTTGCTCCTGGAATGAAGGTTTATATTGATCCTTTTACCTATGAGGATCCTAACGAGGCCGTGCGGGAGTTTGCCAAGGAGATTGACGTGTCCTGTGTCAAAATCGAGGAGGTGATTGGAGCAGGTGAGTCTCCTGGAGTACAGTGGGGATGGCAGATGGCAGTTTCCCCAGGGGAGGATGGAGGCAGGTTGGTACAGGGGCAGTTTCACAAATGGCTTCTTCTCTGTGGCCTGCAGGGGAGTTTGGGGAGGTGTGCCGGGGCCGCCTGAAACAACCGGGTCGCCGGGAAGTGTTTGTGGCCATCAAGACACTGAAGGTGGGCTATACTGAAAGACAGCGGCGGGACTTCCTGAGTGAGGCTTCCATCATGGGTCAGTTTGACCACCCCAACATAATCCGCCTGGAGGGTGTGGTCACCAAGAGTCGGCCGGTCATGATCCTCACCGAGTTCATGGAGAACTGTGCTTTGGACTCCTTCCTTCGGGTAAGAACCAGCCTAGGCTTGTCCCCCTTAAAAACTGGGTTGGAGCCGGGCTCATGCCTGTAAGCTTCAGACTATGAAGCGGCCGGAGCTAGGGATCGCGGTTTGAGTCCCACCTAGGGCCCGTAGCGAGACCTAGTTCCAAAAAAATAGCTGGGCATGGTGGCACGTGCCTGTAATCCCAGCTACCTGGGAAGCTGAGGCTGGGAATTGCTTGAGTC
>PVHY01005179.1:51897-63250 GCA_004024945.1 Uropsilus gracilis | reverse complement strand
AACTACGTTCACCGAGACCTGGCTGCCCGCAACATTCTTGTCAACAGCAACCTGGTCTGCAAAGTCTCAGACTTCGGCCTCTCCCGCTTCCTGGAGGATGACCCCTCCGATCCTACCTACACCAGCTCCCTGGTACAGGAAGCAGCTGGGAGGGAGACAGGGGGTGGGGCCCACCTTGCAGGGGCATGGGGCTGGGGATCAGCCCCGAATCATAGGATGAAGGGCGTGTGCCCCCCCTACCAGGGCGGGAAGATCCCCATCCGCTGGACCGCCCCAGAGGCCATAGCCTACAGGAAGTTCACCTCTGCTAGTGACGTTTGGAGCTACGGAATCGTCATGTGGGAGGTCATGAGCTATGGAGAGCGACCTTACTGGGATATGAGCAACCAGGATGTGAGTGGGGCCAGCCAGAGAGAGGTTGGGTAGGGGGAAGCTGTCCAGGGAGCAGAGTGGTGGCTCACTCCAGGTTTCCCTGCTCTCGGCCTAGGTCATCAATGCTGTGGAGCAGGATTACCGGCTACCCCCACCCATGGACTGTCCCACAGCTCTGCACCAGCTCATGCTGGACTGCTGGGTGCGGGACCGGAACCTCAGGCCCAAATTCTCCCAGATCGTCAACACCCTGGACAAGCTCATCCGCAATGCCGCCAGCCTCAAGGTCATCGCCAGTGCCCAGTCTGGGTCAGTACCTCTGCTAATGGTCCCACCCTGTTCTTCAGCCTGCAGCCTCCCACCCTGCTTCCCCTGCCCTCAGGACTCACCAGGTGGCTGCCTTCTCCCCACAGCATGTCACAGCCCCTCCTGGACCGTACAGTCCCAGACTATACCACCTTCACGACAGTTGGTGACTGGCTGGATGCCATCAAGATGGGGCGGTACAAGGAGAGCTTTGTCAGTGCGGGGTTTGCCTCTTTTGATCTGGTGGCCCAGATGACTGCAGAGTGAGTGGACTCCAGATTTGGAGGGACAGGGCAGGTGGCTTTGAGCTGGGTCCGGGGCGGTGGGCAATTAGAAGGTACTGACCCTGCCTTTGGTCCATCTTGCAGAGACTTGCTCCGGATTGGGGTCACCTTGGCTGGCCACCAGAAGAAGATCCTGAGCAGTATCCAGGACATGAGGCTGCAGATGAACCAGACACTGCCCGTGCAGGTCTGACACCTGACTCTCACTGGATGGGTGCCCCCAAGGACTGCGTGGGGGCTCCAACCAGCCAGCTGGACTTTTGGACTTTCGGATGCCTGACCTTAGGCAGTGGTCCAGAAGATGGAAGTTTGGGGAAGGCCCATGCTGGGACTTCTCCTCCAGGCCTGTGCTCCCTCCCCAGGAAGTGTGCCCCAAACCTCTTCATATTGAAGATGGATTAGGAGAGGGGGTGATGACCCCTCTCCACCAAGCCCCTCAGGGCCCAGGCCATCCTGCTCTCCAGTGGGGAATCCCCACCATCTCAGACTTGGCTATTCTTCAGTGCCAGAGGTCCTGGGCGGGGCAGTGGGGAATAAGCCTGGGTTCCATAGGGCCCAGCCCTGGCAGGGGTCTGGCCCCCCAGGTAGGCAGAGAGCAGTCCCTTCCTCAGGAACTGGAGGAGGGGACTCCCAGGAACAAGGAAATGTGACATCCCCACTCCAAAGTCAGCTGGCACCTCCAGTTTGCACAGGGACTTGTTCTGGGGGCTGAGGGCCCTGCCCCACCCCCATCCTTGGTGCTGTCATAAAAGGGCAGGCAGGGGAAGGCTGAAGAGCAGCTCCTTGCCCCCCAGAGACTGACTCTCAGAGCCAGAGATAGGGTGTGTGTGTGTGTGTGTGTATGCGTGTGAGATAGCGTGTTTGTGTGAGTGTGTGCATGCACTGGCCTGCACAGAGAGCATGGGTGACCATGTAAAAGCCTTGGCACTGTGCCTACAGTGGCGCTAGATAGGCCATCAATGGAATAAAGGCAATAAAATGGTGCTCTTGCCCCTTTTTATTCTATCTCAGAAGGCTGGTCATGCTGATGCCAGCAGATTCACAATCCCTTGGTGTCAGTCCTTCAGAATCACCACAGTCTTTGGAAGACCAGGCGGCTATCAAGCCTCAACTTCCCCTTTGCTTTGCCTTCATTACACCTAAGAGGGTGTTTGGAAGTGATGTGATCGCAGTAGAGAGCAAACTTCCCAGAGTTCCTTCCTTCTAAGGCTAGGTGGTCCTGGCCTGGACCGGAGCATATACTTGAGTCTGGATGTTTACAAGACAGAATCCTTTCACACCTCATCTCTGAGGGAGCTAAGGGGGTTGGTCAGCTCCCGGGGTCACATGGTCCAGGATAAAGGGGATGCTCCTCCTGCTGCTGTTCCGGATGCAGAGCCAGCTCCTTTCAGCAAACACCAGCCCAAAGGGTGACTATTCTTCACTGAGCGCTTACTACGCTCCAGGCACTGGACTAAAATGTTCCATTGATACATGGATCTTATTTAATCTCACAACAACCCAGCCAGGGAAGGAAGTATTTTTATTTCTTGTTAGGAAAGGGGGAGGTTAAGTAACTTACCCAAAGTCCACTGAGCCAGTAAGTGAGGCCTGGGGCTGGGATTCCCACCCAGAGACTGCCTGCCCACTTGAAAGGTTCAGAGGATAAATAACAAGAACAAGGGAGAGGGTTAGGAAAACAGCTTCTGGAAATGTCAAAGGAGAAGACCCATGAGGGGACGGGGGGTCATTCAGAGGGAGACCCCTTGATGCGGAAAGGGGCTGGGGCCAGAGCAGGTGCAGTCGATTTCCTAATGCTGATTTTCTAGTGTGGGGAGGGGTCCTGGAGCAGCAAACCTTTGTGGGACATGGAAGAGGTTTCTGAGGTACCTGCATATCCTCAGCTGAGGGTCGTTGAGGAGATCTAGTAGGAGGAGGGGCACGGACAAAACCCCTAGCTTTTGAGTTCTTGTGTCCTGGCCCCACACATCTCTTGGCTCCGCAGAACAGAGATCCTCAGTAGAATTCTAAGCAGCACCGAAGAATGAGGGTACTCGGGGGAATCTAGTAGGGGTTGGCAGAGCTGCAGGCCTGGAGGCACCGGTCAGCTGTTTCGGGTGCAGCAAGGGCAGCAGCGGCGGTGAGAATTAAAGCTTTCTGGTTTTGTGCAGCGTCTTGCAGGGGCAGCCGAGCCAGCGGGGAGAGGGGCTGGGGAACTCTGCTCCCTGCGTTCCCGCGGCGCACTCCTCCGCCTAGCACCGCGCTGCAGTAGCTGGGGGGCGCCCTGCAAGGTTCCAACCTGGACATCCCCGGGGGCTGGGCGCGTGGGGGATGAAACCGCTCGGCCGAGGCCTCCTTTCTTCTCTGGTCCAGGACTGTGCTGCGTGGGGGGCGTTGAGGGGACGGCCGAGGGCCCGAGGTCGCCTTGGACTCAGGCGCCGGAGCTGTCAACAGCTTGAGGTGTCCGGGGCTGAAGGGGGAGGGGACGCGATGCTGAATGGCGTTCTGACACCCGGCGCCGCATTCTCAGCTGAGAGCTCAGATAAAGGGAAGGGGGCGCTCCAAACTCCTGTTCGAGGGCCATCCACTTTCTACTCCTTTGGCTCCGGGAGGGGGGTTAGCCCAGCGTCCCTATGTGACTTCCTTACCACCCTGTCCTGCCTAACTATCTCAGACCGGAGATTGAGAGTGAGCTTGGGGGCTCCTCCTGCCGAGGCACGACAGCCTAGATAGCGGATGTTGAACGCCAAGGGAGAGGTGTGGGCTGGGAGCTGCAAGATGAGGGGGGCACTTGCTGTGTGAATGTCCCAGACCAAAGGTTCTGAAGGTCTTCAGCCCTGAAATCTGGGTGCATAAGGTGCTCTGTTGGATATGCTCCATCCACTGGCCTGCGGGTGCCTCACTCTGCGTGTGTCCAGATATCCTGTGCCTGCCTGTGCGCAAACACACCTCTCTCCTTCCGCTGACCCAGCAGAAGACTTGCTAAAACAGCACCCGCGCACCTTGCCCCTTACTAGTTAGGTCGAAACCTTCTTGCTTTTATAGGATCCTCCCTAACCCCACCTCCCAATCAACACTACCCAAGAGTTTTCTGGGACTGAGACCAGGTGAGAAGGCATGTAAAGAAGGACAAATGGCTTAACCAACTCCCCCCCCCACACACACACACACATCCTAGTGCATTCCTACCAAGCTAACTTATGTCTCATCTGAGAGGGCTAGATGAGTCTCCAGACCCCCGAGTAGGAGTTCAAGAGGGGTGGATAAACACCCTGTGGTTAGCATACTGGAAGAATGAGACTTAGGAGGGGTCTGACTTTCCTGGGGGCAGATAAGGAGTAAGGGGGAGAGAGGTCCAATCTTCCCCTCTTGGTTAATTACACACTCCTGGGGCCAGGAAATTAGATCTCTCAAATCAGTGCTGAAAAAGGGAAGGGGGTGGGGGTGGGGAGAGTTGTGACTGGGGGAGGGGTAGCTTCCCATTACTTATCTCATCCTTTCTGCCTCAGAAGGTCAGTTGCAGACCCCAGTGTCTCATTTTGTGCTATTCTTTATGCCTGAGTTCTGAGATTAGGGGCAGGTGGGAAGAGTAAACTCAGCCCCTGATTGTATTCTACCCCCTCCAGGGAAAGAAACCTGGACAATAGCCCTCAGGTCTAAACCTGGATGGCCAGACACTGGATTAGAAACTGGGAAATCTGGGGTGACTGAAGTAGTATAATACAAAGGTTGTAGATTTAGAGAACAGGCAGACCTGGGATCAAATTCCAGCTTCCACCTCTATGACCTTGGGCAGGCTGACCTCTCTGAACCTGTTAGCCCTGTGCCCCCACACCCAAATTGGAACCCTATACCATTCATGCCTGCCCTGATCTATAAAAAGTTAATTACCATTCCTACCTCACAGGATTATTAGAAATGTTAAATCAGTTACTCTACTAAAATATGTGTAAAAAAACATAGTGAGTGCTCAGAAATATCAGCTACTATTTTTATTAGTGTGAAGTTTAAATAAAATAGGAATAGGAAAATACTGACTAGTGCTTGGAGCATAACAAAGGCTGTAACAACCCAGCATATGGGGAAATCCACCAACCCCAGTTCACCTGTGGAGTTGCTGGGCATTTGCTACAGGCTTAGCCCAGGTGCTGGCCCTCTTCCTGGGATAGGGCTACTTGTGGGGCCTGGGTGGGTTGAAGGCAACAGGAGAGCTGAAGCTTGTTCAGCTGTAGGGAGCACAGCAGATCTCTGAGGAAGTGCGGCCTCTGCCTCTCTCTCCTTAACACACTGATCCCGAGTCTGGGAGTGAAAGGGGGTTCCTTCTCCCTGACACTTATTCTTCAATCTACTGTGTGTCAGCACATATTGGGCACTAGGGATACTGTGATGAGCAAGAACAGAGACAGCAGCTGCTTCAAAGAGTTTAATCTAATAGGGACACAGATGTTATTCAAATAATCATACAAAAAATGTATATAACTACTAGTCGAGGTAAATGTTCCTGTTCTGGGAAAAAAATCACAGCTCCAGGGATCTGTGTAGTCTTAGGGAAGACTGGGGCCCTCTAACCAGTTATCTGATGCCCAGCAGAGGGAGCTGGGGCCCCCATTACCATCCAGGTTCCTTTAACCTTTTGGTGTCCGGCTCTGAGTATATTTTCATCCATCCTCCCTCCTCCCCCATGTATTTATTCAATATGCCTTCATTGGATACCTTCTGCATGCCAGTTCCAGTGCATGGAGCTGGGATGTGAAGAATTTGCTATAGTCTTCCCTATAGGGTCACAAATCTAAAGCTTGAGGGACCCTTATATATAAATCAACTAATACAATGCAGTGAGGCAATTAATTGTTACAAGGACTGGGTGCTGGATGGAAGCAACCCCAAAAAGACTGCCTGAGAAGGTGATGATTGAATTACCCCTTGGAGGTTGTTTGACATTAATAAGAGGGGAGAAGGCAATGGTATATGAGGGGTCTTAGGGCAGGTAAGAGCAGGGCAGTTGAGGCATATGGGCCATTTCAACTCAAACTATAAGGACCAGGATTATGGACATATAGTCTTGAACTAGGCTTCTCCTCACAATAATTCATCCTCAGTCAGGTTCATCCTTTCTTCACAGTCTAGAGAATGGGCAGCTTTACCACTGCAGAGTTCCTGGAGGATTGTTATGCTGTTATTTCTTACCTTTCTGCTCTTTCTCTTCACCAGCATGTCTGAGAGACATGATGCATTCTATTCTGGTTTCTACAGCAGAGAGATTACACATTTGCCTGCAGTCACAGAGTCAGTCAACAGCAAAGCCAAGATCCCAAGATCAGAATCTAGCTTAACCTAGCCAGGATTCCCATTACATCAGGATACCTTGGAGGGCAGCTCAGGGGAACCTAGAAATGTTCCACCTGATGGCACAGCCAGCCCTTTCCTAGTCCACATCAGTGACCTCTTCCTGCACCCCCTCTGAAGAGGGGGCTCTGCACACTTAGGCAAAGATTGCTTTCCTTTTTCAGAGAGGGGAGGGTAGAGAGGAGAGCAGGGGGGCTCCCAGGTGCTGACAGCACTTGTCAGGAGAATAGTGCAGGCATTAATTGTATAGGGTTCCAGTTTGGGGGTGGAGGTACAGAGCTGACAGGCAAGGGGCTCTGTCCCTCTACTCTCCCTCCGTGGTCCTCTCTGTTTCTCATTAATTATTCCTGTCTCATGGAGCAGGAATGAAAACAGATTTAGGAGCTGGCTGGAGGCCTGCTGTGACATCAGCCTAGAGGTGGCTGCCCTGACCCTGACTATTGGGGGCTGGGGTAGACCCCCATCCCAACTTTGTCCTGGCTTGATAGGGAGAAAGAGAAATGGCAGATAACTCTCCTTGAATCCCCATCCCTTCTCTGGGTTCTGAACTTAGAGCAGGTGAAAGCAGTAGCAATTGCCTGAGACCAGGAAAGGGTGTGACTGTAGGAATGTGGGGGGTACTAGAGCTGGCTTTCCCTAGATACCTTTGCCACCCACACACCCTGCCACTCCTTCCCCCAGTCACCCCCAACAGTACTCCCTGGCATTGTTCTCTCAATATCCTCTCTGCATACTTTTGAAGTCACCTCCACAATAGAAAACTCCTACATAGCTTCTTTCCTGTGTACCCCCTTGTCTTTTCTTAGCCTTGGGGTCACAGTCAGGCTTCTTTTGGCACTTTGTACATGACTGATTAGATTCTACTCAGTTTTGGCCCCTTGGATTTCATACCCAGATGTTGACCTCTCACCTTCAGTGACCTCCTCTTTCACTCCCAATTGGCCTCCAGCAATTCGTTGGGCTACACTTTGATCCTGGTTATCACTTAGCCATCTCCTGCCAGATTGCAAGTCTGATATTCCAGGTTCCCACCAGTTCCTCCTGTCTGCCTGGTTTTGAAATCTTGGTTCTCAAAACCCTTTTTCTCCCTACCTAGGAGCCTTCTGGTGAGCACTTCTTTTTCAGCTCAACCTCATTGTTCCCACTCCCAAAGATCCCCATCCTGATCTCCCAGCAATCCTTCTTTTCCCTAGACAATTTTTAGTAAAATCCTCTATAGTCACTGGTGCAGACATTTTCCTGCAATTCTTGAGTTCCTAGTTGGACCCTCTTTCATTCTCATCTCCTATTTTATGAAAGTAATGCATCCTGCCAATAAACATTTACTGAGATACCTTCTTTTCCAGGCATAAGCCTCAGGAAATGAGGAATGAGCACCTCAAGAAGTCTACCATCCAATAGAAGAAGAAAGATAAGTGACAGGGTGACATAGGAATATTCCCGGTGTCACCGATGGATTGGGGAGAGGAGAGTACCTTTACTGTTCTGGGAAATGAGGCAGGCATGGATGGATGGGAGGATAAAGCGATAGAAGCACAAAGGCAGGGGGAGGAGGTCACTGTCTAGATGATGTGTACTGAGATCCTGGATGGAGATGGGTGAGAAGGAGGTGCTATAGAGATGACAAGGACTGGACAGGTGTGAGAGATCTTGCAAAGGTAAGTAGTGATATGCTAGTAACTGATAGAATGTGGGAGGAGAAAGATAGCAGAGACAGTAGATGTGCCTGGGTGTGATGATAGATATGAGCTTTGGTGATTCTAAAAACTGAGCAATTGGGTGTACTTTGGCACCATTTGTGGATTCAGAAAGTATAGGAAGAACAGTATGAGTCAAGAACAGTCAAATTAGCCGGGCACGGTGGCTCATGCCTGTAAGCTTCAGCCTATGAAGCGGACGGGGCTAGGGATCTCAGTTCGAGTTCAGCCTGGGGCTCGTGGTGAGACCTAGTTCCAAAAAATAACTGGATGCGATGGCGCGTGCCTGTCATCCCAGCTACCTGGGAAGCTGAGGCTGGGGATTGCTTGAGTCTGTGGTACCCCGGGCAATGAGAGCCTGTGGTTCCACCAGCAAAAATAGCGAGACCTAGTCTTAAAAAAAAAACAGTCAAATCACTTGGAAGCTTTCAAAGAGAGATGTCCAGTAAGCCACTGAATATGTGAATCTGGACCTCACTTTGACCTAAAGTGATCAGGCATAACATGAAGGCCAAGGGTGATGTCCAGAGAATGGGAAATTGTATAAACATACAGAGGAGAGGCAGAGGTGGTATATGGGGAATGACCATCATTGCTTGCAGACAAGTCTAGTCCTCTCTGAGAGTTCTCACACTGCATTGTAAATGTTCCTGTCTGTCTTCTCAGCCTTGATGTGTGCTCCTTGAAGAGGCACCACATATTTATAATGCTTGTTCCCAGAAAGGTGTGCCAGGATCTGGTACAAGATAAGGGTTCAGTAATACCTGAGGGATGGGTGGATAATGATAGTAATCTGTTGAGGGTTTACTATATGCCAGGCACATTCTAAGTGTTTTACACTTAGAAGTCATTGAATCTTTAGGACAATTCTATAAAGTAGATACTCATAGTGTTTCCATGTTACTGATAGGAAAATATGGGTAAGAGACGTTAAATAACTTGTCCAGGGTCACAGGGGTAGTAAGTGGCAAAGCTAAGATGTGAATCTAATGTGAAATCTTACACTACATCTTCCCATACTATTCTGCTTCTTCACTAAAACCTCAAATAAGAACAACTACTTAGAGCTGGCACAATGGCGCATGCCTGTAAGCAACAGCTTATGGAATCATGGCTGAGTCTGGGGATCGCAGTTTGAATCCTGCCCAGGGCAACATAATGAGACCTCATCCCAGAAAAATAGCTGGGCATGGTGGCGCATGCCTGTAATCCCAGCTACATGAGAAGCTGAGGCTGGATTGCTTGAGCCTGTAGTACCACGGGCAACATGAACCTGTGGCTCCACAGGCAAAAATAGCGAGACCTAGTCTCAAAACAACAACAACAAAAAAGTCAACAACAAAAAAACCCCAACTACTTATGGTAATGATTACCATTATTGAATATTTACTAGGCCAGGTATTATACTAAGAATTTTATCAGATTAAATCTACACACATGACTTAATGGATGGGTCTATTAATGGATGGAGTAAAATAAGTATGGATGCATATAAAGACAAGTGCATGAATAAATGGATGAGAAAGTGGAAGGATGGATAAAAGGATAGATGGACAGATGAATGAGCATATGGAAGAGAATTACTGAATGAGTGAATGAGGAGCAGTTGGTAGAAAAATGGATATGTGAATGGATGAGAGGATGAATAGTAGGATGGATAAAAAAATAGACAGATGAATGAATCCATGAGAAGAAGGGGAATGGATGAATATATGAATAAATAAAGTAGATTAGTGGATGAGTAGATAGGGAAATGGACAGATGAATAGATATATACTAGTAGATGAGAGGATGGACAAGTAGATGAATGGATAAATGGATGGATGAGTAGATAAATGATGGGTGGATGGAAAGATGAATGAATATTAGGATGGATAAGTGACTAGATAATGGATACATGAATGAAAGAATGAAGGGATAGATAATTAGACAATTAGATGGGTAGATGATTGAATGAATGGTTGGTTGGGTGGATGGATAGATGTTTGGGTGGTCTGATGGATTAAAAAAAATGAATTTCTATTGTTAGGATGATTAAAAAAAGAACAAAATCCCACAAATTGTAGTTCTTACCTTCCTTCCTTTATCTATGCTCTATCTGGACCAGTCCACACTGTTGCATAGAACCTGTCCTGCCCTTTGAGTCACCCCTCCCACAACAAACTCACAACCTGGTAGCAAAGCTTAGTCCTTACCCTCAACCCTATTATAGAGCCTCCTAGGATAGAATCTGGTCATCTTGCTTCCATTCCTACTTTTCTGCCTGATGTGCAGGGAAAGCATCCTGGAGAAGAAAGCAAGAAAGAAGGAAAACACCGGTGATTGTAGGGGCTCCAACCTCTGTCTTCCATTGCATTCTCATTGCATAGGCCTCACTCTGGAGCCTCGGGACTCAAGCTATTCAGGGCTGGGTGGTTATGATTAAAGTAAGAAATGAATAGGTATCATATAAAGTGTTGGGAACAGTGTCAGGAAAGAGGAATGTTCTATGGAGCTGGCAGGACAGCCATATCTATTCTCCAATGGAGAAGGAGTTTTCAGAAGTAACAGGCATACTGGAAGGAGTGAGACCTTGATGAGTTAGAAGGCAGCATTCACCTCTGAAGAAAATGGTAGCTATGTGACCTTGGACAACTCACCTGACCTTTCTGAGCTTCCTTATCTGTAAAATGACAAATAATATTTATCTCACAAGGTCACTGAGAGAGTGAAACAAGATGATGGAAAGAAAGTCTGAGGCATAAAATGGGCCATTAACAAATTATTTCAAGAAGTGATAGAGTGTACAGATTTCATTCTTTCTGGGAAAAGATAAACTAAGAATTCTCTGTCCTGTGTCTATTTAGGAAGACGTATCAGTTTGGGGGGACATTGACATGATGGGTCTAGGGTCCCCATGGCCTCTGGGTACCAACACAGCCCTGTGGGAACCTGATTAAGAAGCCCTCTTCCCTTCCCTGCCCCCCAAAAGCTCAGGTCCTTGGAAATTTCAAAGGCTTGAGTAGAAAGAAGTAGCATTGGGGTGCAGGTGGGAAGGGTGGCTAATGTTGGAGTCCCTGGGAGGGTCAGACCCTCCCCACAGCGCCCATCCTCCCTCTCTGGGCCAGGTGCCAGCAGGCAGAGCACCCAGCTCTGTGCTTAACAAAAAAGAGCTGCTTGTTATGGCAGATGAGTCATGGGGACCCTGGAATGGCCCTGGGAGGGAAGAGGGGGAGAGGGCTCCTTCTGGCCCAGGAATAGGCCTTCTCTCACAGCCAGATCTTAGTGTGTGGCACATGGCTTAAAGGAAGCCAGAAACTCAGATTTGTACCTTTTTCCTTTCCACTGCTTTCTTTTATCTCTCCTCTCTTTTTTTTTTTTTTTTTTTTT
>PVHY01005179.1:0-51797 GCA_004024945.1 Uropsilus gracilis | reverse complement strand
TTTTTTCTCCTCCAAGTTTACATGTTTTCAGATGGAAGAAGAGAGGCTGGGAATCTCACCTTGTGTTTCACAGGTAACACTGGTTAACTGGACTTTTGACTCCGCTTGGGAGCACTTCTCCCAAAGCGGACTTGTTCTGGGCTTGATCACAAGATACATGAAGGGAGGTCTCATACTAGACTTTTCTTGTAGTTTCATCCCCATTGCAACCCCATGAGGTTGTGAGGAAAAACTTTTCTTACACGTAAGGAAACTGTTACCCCATTTTCCAGCTAAGGCAACTGAGGCTCAGAGAAGTAACTTACCCAGAGTCCCATGCCTGGTAGAGGTTAAAGTCTGTATGTGAACTTGACTAGAATGGCACCTTAGAGAGGAGGCTTTGAAGACGGGGACCTCACAGGGGCCTGGAAGAGGAGAGGAGAGATTCTATCGGCATGCGGAGGACTGGGCTGCTGTTCTGTTTGACCCCGTGCCAGGGCTCCTGGCTCCACATGCAGCCCTGTGCTGGGAGCCTGGCTCTGCGTGTGTGAAATGAAGATGCTGACGCAGTGCCAACAGAGCCATACCCAACCCCAGCCCCCACCTGAGGGCTCAGGAAATGACACACCTGAACTGCAGAACAGATTGTTGGACCTGGCTCGGGCATCACATCCCAGGGGAGGGGTTTGCAGATGGTTGCTCAGCAGCCCCTAGGAGGAAGAAGGGCCAGGCCGCTCTCCTGGGCTGACCCAGACCCCACAGTGTGGTGTGGTAGACATTATCAGCCTGCGGGTCAGGTGGTGGGGTTCAAGTTCTGCTTGTGATTTTACAATATACCTCAATATGTCTGGATCTCATACGCTTCTTTTGTTAAATAAATAAACAAACGAATGAATGAATGAATGAATGCAGTTTTTTTTTTTTTTTTTTTTTTTTTTTTTTTTCCTGCTTACCTTCTGGGTATAAGGTCTAGAGATGTCTTGACTAGTAGTTTTCTGACTTTGGGTCAGAACAGAGTCTCTGGAGAAGAGGATGAATGGGGGCCAGGGTCCTGCCTTGAGCTTTCAGCTGTAAGGAGTGTTAGGAAGCTGCCTGAAGTTTTTTCCATAAGTCTGGCTGTGCAGAACTGGGCTTCCTCTTGATACTTTTACTGCAGTGTCTGAAACAGCTTTTCCTGTTCCTAGGGGTAGAGAATGTGTTTGGGGCAAGAGATGGCTAGCGGGATGGGGATTTGCTCTCGTCTGGCAGCTAACCTCTACAGTGGGCATGGCTGGGCTCTGGGTTCAGCTTTAGAACATCATCTGCTTCTGGCATTAGGTAGGGTGACTAAGACCCCAGAAGGGTTGGAATGCCCACATTCTCAGGCCTGAGGGAGAGAGAGCTCTTGAGTGGGTCAGCCTGCAGGGCCTCTCTTGTGGTTGCTAGCTGTGTGGACTGCCCAGGGAAGGGGCGGGGTGTCGGTGTCATTTCAAGTGGGGGAGTCATCCCTTCTCCTTCTACACCAGCCTTGGCTGAGGCAGCAGCTCAGGCAGAATGGAGGATGGGGGTGGGGAGGGCAGAGTCTTGCAAAGGAGGAGGCAGGAATTCTGGTTGGAAATCATTCAAATGAGGCTATGAAACCAGAACCCTGTCTCAGAACAAATTGGCTAGATTTGTCCTGGGGGGGAAGGGGGTTAACCAGGGGGTGGAGGAGGTTGGGGGAGGGGCTGAATAGGATGCCCAGTGTGTGTTCCCAAGAGGAGCCCAGGCCTGAGATGTGATGGGTAGAGGGAGCAGTGGTCTCTGTCCCTGTGTCCCCTAGGCTATCTGCTGTAATACTGTAATAATGGGAGAAACCAGGATCCCCAGTCACCCATCTGACCAGAGGGAATAGATCTCTCGTCTGCCCCTGACACTCTCTAGAGCTGCTCAGCTGTGACCCTGCCACATCCTTATCCAGTCCCTGTCCCTGCTCTGCCTCTGAAGCAGGGAAGACCCTTTGCCTACCTAGTGTTCATTCAAAATGTCCTGTTTCCCTTTTAGTCCCTTACTCTGTGCTAAGCCCTGGGCACAAGGATGCACTGCCTTGGGGATAGGTGTGAGGAGTCTTCTGTGAGGCTTTAAGGTTTGACTTAAAAAGTGAATTTTCATTTCTTGTCCTAACTGAGGAGGTGTCTGAGGGTGAGTGTGTGGTGGCAGAGGCAGCCAGGAAAGCCACTTTTTGGATTCTGAGCTGGGGATAGGAAAGGAGGGGAGGGGTGGGCAATGCGGGGGTTCACCGTGGGGCCAGGCAGGGGTATACAGCAGAGGAAAACCAAGGCCTTCAGAGACTCATCAAAGGAACTGCTGTGTGAAAGAGGCGACCTTGGAGGGGTCACCCGGGTTCATACTGCCTGGAGAAGGATGAAGGCCAGAGGGGGAGGGGTCAGGACCTGGCTGAGGGGCGGGGCAAAGCACTGGACAGTTGGCTCCAGCGCCAGCTTCCCGTCCAGCTGCAGGCAGGCAGGGATCCAGAAAGACTCCTTTCTAGGGAGAATCTGTCAGTCTGGGCGTTGGGGCCTCTTCTTAAGGAGGAAACAATGTTCCTTGGACACCCTACTCCCCATACCTTCTGTAAGCTCGTGGCCAAAATCCAGTCTTGGAGTCGGAGAGAGTAGGATTTCGCCACAAGCAATGACCCACCTCTGCCCAGTGATCCCTACCCTCACCCCAACCCCAAGGCTGTCTGAGTTGCTGTTCCACAAACACTGTCCTAATCCTGGAGGATTCTGTCTTTGTACGACTTTTGAGGTATTATGACCTGGTGAAAGCATGATAACCTAAAGTATGTTGAAACACAGTGACCTAAGAAGTAGAGCCTAGGGGTCTAGATAAACAACCCATGACTTACTGACTCAGTTTTGCAGCTCAGTTTCTCCTTGAATCTTCCTCATTCTACGATCCGTCACGTCATGTACTACTACCATGATAGCCCACCCAGAAGACCAGTAGATGCAAAATGTTTATAAACACTTAATGCTCCAGTTGGGGTGCTCAACCTTTGGATATGAATTTGCTGAGTCAGTACCGGTACTAATAAACCTGCTTCTTGCCAGTCCTGGTGTCCTCGTTCCCTGTTCCCTGATTACCAACCTCCATGGTTGGAACAATGGCTGGGTACAGTTCTTGCTCTCTGATTGCCAGCTTTCACTTTCCGTCCCTGTCCCTGGCCTCCCTTGTGATTCAAGTTCCAACCCTTGAAGAGGAAATTGGAGGCTGATTGGGGCCCCCTTTTCCACTCCTCCCTATATTCACTAATGATCCAATGATCTTACTCCCCACCCGTCCCCAGTTTGGAAGGGTCTCAGAGACCTCCGTGATCTTCCTCCTCTCAGATCCAATAGAGGCTCCCAGAATCCTCTCTGTTTTGCCCTCAAAGTGGATTCCCAGGATTTTCACTGACCTGTATCTTCAGAGTGTGGGTCCGGAGGAGTCTTGTTCACCACTCTGAACACCCCTACCCCACCTCAGAGAGCTCTCAGAGTTCTCTCTGTTTTCCCCATCTTAAGTCCTCCTCTGTGCACTCCCCAATGGGAGGAAGCCCTAGAAGAAAGGCACTTCTGAAGGGTTGAAAGGGGGGCAGTCATGGCTCATGATGGGAGGGACCTCAGCTTCTGGTCCCTCCTTGGGGATCAGGCAGGGTCTGGACCTTTACTCTCAACCCCTCCTCTCAACTGAGGGGGCCACTGTGGCCGGTGAGTGAGCTGGAGGGGGATGGGAGGGGCAGGGGAGGTGGGGGAACCACTAGTGTTGTTCTTGGCTTGGAGCCCCCAGCCCCAGGGAAATCCTGACTCTGTGGAAAACTGAGCAGGCAGTTAGGCAGGGGAGGAGGAGTTGGAAGAGGAAGAGGAGGAGAAGGGGGAGGCGGACCAAGGGCTCCGGGTGAGTGGGGGTAGGAGCTCCTCTCATAAATCAATCCCACCAGCTCTCAGGACTGACAAAAACCAGAGACCAGGGGTCTCTTGGGGACTGGAGCTGGGGAGGGGGGCACAGGCCTGCTGATGTGTTTCAGGGAAGGAAAAGTCTGAAATGAGGGGCAGCATCCCACTCAGAGGGCCCTTCCTCTAGCCCCCCAAATAACAGGTGCATGTGGCAGGAGAGGGAGCTGAAAAACAACTTCACAGCTACAGAAGCTGAACCAGGGTGGTGGGGACAGATTGAAGTGGGGGTGGGTATAGAGAGTGTTGTCCACTTCCTGGCCAGCAATTCAAAAATTTTATTGCCTTGAATTCTGGCCTGGTTTGACTGCTGATTGCTTGACTTCAGACAAGTCTTTCACCATTATAGTACTCAGTCTCCTCAGATGGTTGAAGATGCTGGGTAGATGCAGCCCTATTCTGGGGCCCCCTGACACTTATACTGCAGCATATCTCAGTGCTTGACTGGAGAAAGAGTATTGCTCTAGAGCTGGAAGGACTTTGTCTTTTAATGAATGTGGCCTTGATATGACACATAACTTCTCAGTTCCTCAGTTTCTGCATCTGTCAAATGGGCATAAGAATTCGGCAGGCTTGCTATGTCAGTGAATGAGATAATGTTTGTAACTGCTTGTCAAAGGATTGGTATGATAGAGTCTCTGCTAAAAGTTGTTGTTTATTTTGTGTCCATTTCCTGGAGATTTTCAAGTCTCTCTTGGCCTTCCAAGGATAACCTCCTCTTTTATAATACCCGATTATAATTAAATCAAGTTACTTCAGCTTCTAAATCCAGGGCATAGAAATCCTCAAAACCAAGCCCCTCAGTATTTCCAAGGACTCTTGAGATGTCTGAGCATTTCCTGCTCCCACACACTCCTTCTGCCATGCTAGCGTCTTCCTGCACAGTTACCCCACTTAGTCACTGCCCCACTTGGGGCACCTGAACTTGGGCTTGTGCCTTGTGGATCTCCGCCAAAGGTCTGGATGTGGGAAGAGGATGCAGCCAGCACAAGGCAGTTAACATGTGCCCTTGAATATCAGTCGTCACCTCCTAATTAGCCTCCTCATCTTGCTAGTCACTGGTCTCTTCCTGCAAAAGTCCAGGATGGCCACTTTCTCAGCTGGCCCCCAGATACTCCCCAGACTTTCACTCTTCACTTCATCCTAATCCAGATTCTTGTGGTTACTGACAGAGCCCCTCTGCACCCCTTTGTACTGCCTTCTGAACCTTGCTGACCTGGGTCTTACCCAGATCCCCGCTTTGATAGATGGAGATATTTCAGCCAGTAAACAGGGATGACTTTTGAGGTATATTTTGTTCCTCTGAGAGAATGCTGAAGGACAGCAGTGTCTTTACTTCAAAGACAAGAATGTCTTCGCAACTAAATTATATTACCATTTCCCAGGAAAATAACTTTGGCCAAACTCTCCTAGGCCTTAACTCCCCTCTATAGTGAGTTCACTTGCTTCTCCAAGTCTCAGGAAAGAAACCCCTAGAATGTATATATGGGAACAGGGAGGCATTAGTGCAAGCCACTCCAGGTCCCTTCCCTGAGTCTGAACAGACCCTCTGTGTTGGGCCACATCACAGGCACAACTTGAGGGTAATTGGGAGATGGCTGGTCTGATTGAAACCTGAAACCTCTAGCTGGGTTTCCCTCCCTGGAGGACCTACTTGTCTCTGGGGTTTTTATCCTGCAGAAGCCCTGGCGGGGTGATACAGGAGATACAGGAGACAGTGGAAACAGAGACTACAAGGGTCTCAATTTTGAGGTGAGGTGCAGGCTCCCTCTGACAGAGGACCTATGAGGAATCCTGGAAAAGAAAGCGCTGGCAGATACCCGGTTAGTACCTTTACAGATGTGTTTTGTCCACTTGATGCCAGTCTCTCAAGAAGGGGTCCAGGCATGTCTGCTGTGGTAGCACTTTGGCCTTTTAAGTGAGGACCCATTTTGCTTGGGTTGCCCCAGGTGTGGGGGGGTTCCAGGCTGGTCAGTTGAGAATGTCTAGAAAGATCATCCCACGGACAGCAACTCTGCAACCTCTATGATAGCTGAGCCCCCAGTCTCAAGCTGACCACTCCCAGGGGCAGGGTGCTTATTGCCTCACAAGGTAGCTCCCTTCTAGGTTATGTAACTGAAGTGACTGAAAAGTTGGAAATGGAGAATCCAGTAACACTTATTGCTGGGTCAACTGTAGGAGTGAAGAGGGGATGAGGGAGCACGGCTGTGGATGTCACCATGAGGGTGGTAAGGCAGGGTGTCCAGAATCCTGGCCAATGGGCTCAGGTGAGAGATGTAACACTTGAGTCTTTGCTCTGCAATTAACTCACTGTGTGGCCTTGAGGGAGTCCTTCCCTTCCCTATGCCTCAGTTTCCATAACTGCAAACTTTACAGCCTGGGCTTGGGGACTTCTAAAGGCTCTGCCCCTGGCGACAACGGATGCTCTTCCGAGTCTATGAATAGCTGGCGCAGAGGGATCAAGTCTTGGTCTATGGGGGCCGGCCCAGCCCGAGTGCGTTCAGAGAATGGGCCCTGTGTGGGATGGGACAAGGTTCCCTTTCATTTCCTGAGGTCTTGGCAACAACCCAGGGCCCACAGACTCTCCCTCTGGCCAAGGTCAACCCGAGCCTGACCTGGGGGGAACAACTGCCTGGGGCAGTTGAGGTCAGGGGCTGATGATTTGAAAGAAGGCGCCCAGGGTGGAGGTTCAGACCCCTGTCCTCTGACAGGGATGAGAGTGAGCAACTCTGTGACGCATTGCTGACAGTGACCCAGAGCTCTACCACATCTCTGAAGTCTTTGTGGTCCCTGGGAGGACTTCTACTGGCCTTGGCATCAGACAAGTCTAGAATGGAATCCAGACCTGCTACTGACTAGCCCGGTGACCGTGGGCAAGTTACTGGCCCATCTTCATCTGGAAGTCAAGCACTCTAATTTCTATCTTGCATGGCTGCTGGGAAGATAAGGCACGTGAGTAAGCATCATGCGCACAGCATGCGCTCTGTGGACCGTGGCTGTGATGATGATTATCAGAGATCCAGCTAAGCAGAGAGACTGAACTCTTCCTGCTGTCTCAGCCCTCTGTCTCTTGGTCTGTTTGTCCATCAGGGCATTGGGGGTTTCCAACTCTCAGGCCCTAAAATCTGCACAATTTAAAGTAGTCAAAACAAAACCTCCACTCTATTGATGCTGAGAGGGAACAAGCTCCTTGCCTGACCTAATGGGTTCCAGGTGTGCTCTGTGCCCTGCAGCGGCTGAACCAGCCGCGGTGGCTGTGGCTGTGACTCTGTGCTGTGACTCTGCCCAGCTGGCTGGGGATGCTCAGGCAGGCCGGACCTATCCAGTACCTCAACCCCATGAAGAGTAGAGCTAGGCTAGGCCAGGCCAGGCCAGGCCAGGCCAGACCAGGCCCTACCCAGACCAGAAGGATAGCTTACTTCTTGCTCAGAGAACCTGGGGTTCAAAGCCAGAACACACGTGGGGCTTCTCAGACTCTCCTCCCACCTCTTTCTAACTACCCTAGTTAATGCTGAGCACCTACTGTGCGCTCTGCCTTGGTCTCAAGGGGTTCTGGGGTTGCTGAGATGATTTTCACAGACCTGTAAAACTCCTTCTCACAGGAGGTCGGCCGTGGGAGTAACCTCCCAGAGAGGCTCAAGGAAACAGGTGGGAGCCCAGAGGGCATGAGTGAGGTTTCTTTTATTACCATTATATATTAATTACCATGTTATATAACCAGAGTGACAGCCATCATCTATTAATGGTAGATCACAGGCCAGGCCAGGTACTGTACTGGGTGCTTTCTGCACATGAGTTCATCAAATCCTACAGCAGTACATGGGGATTGCTCATTATCTCAGGGATAACATAAAGGGAACTGGAGGCTCAGAGATACCAAGAACCCTGCCGGAGGTGACGCAGAAACTGACTTAGTAGGCTCTGAGCCTTTCACCTTGAGGTTAGGCCTGTCTGACCTTCCTGGCCAGGGCCTGCCCAGTCCTACACTGTTCACATGCTGGTCAGCCTTCCCCAAAGGGAGTGTGTGTGTGAGTGTCTGGACATGAGTGTGTATTGGGGGGATCTGATTAAAAGGCAGAATAGGGAGGGAGGGATTTCTCTCTGGATAAACCCAAAGTCTCAAACAAGCATCAGCCGGACACACTGCCTGCTTTAGCCAACCCATCACAGCCCTGCCTCCCGTCCTCCCAGTCTCAAGCTTCAGCTCTGATGAATAACTATCACTTTATCCCAACCCCTTCCCCACATCTGGACTGGTATTCCCCAATCTTAATTTGGGTAGCAGAGGGGACTGTTGGTATTGGGGCCACCACTTCCATCCAGGTCAACTGGGCTCTCTGGAGCAGGTTGGGGGATCAGCATTGTGGGGCACTGGGGACTGACCCTAGAATTGCAGGTCAGTCTGTGGGCATGGTAGCAAAAGTAGGGGGTCCCCTCAACCCTCCTGTTTGGGTAATTGTTAGTAATAATAATTTAGCCCCTATTAGCTCAGTAACCACTCCATAAATACACACTTCTTAGTGTTATAATTTCTTAGTGCACTTACTACTTATCTTCATACACCAATTTGTAATTGTAAAGTTGTTTATATATGCCTTTGGTGAATTCTGCCTTCTTGGTGACTCCAAGTTCCCCAAAGGCAGTCTGATTCCTGCTATAACCCCAGTGCCTAACACTGTTTTTTTCAACTAGTAGGTATCTGACAAACTTTTCCTGAATGACATTATGACTAAATGAGTGAGACAGATGGGAAGCTGAGAAGAGATGGGGCAGGACCAGGGAATGGGGAAAGGTATGAGGAGAAGCTTTTGGAGTCTCTCTACAGAACTGGGGTGAAACTGTATTACGGGTGCCTTCTGTGGCGCCCACTGTTGACTGTGGAGAGAAACGGGTAAACCACAGTGCCATAGCTCCTGTTCTGGAGCTCTACTGTGGCCTCCTCTGGGTGGGAAACCAGGGAGGTTATAATTTAAGTCCCCTCTTGCATCTTTAGACCCTTACCTCCAGACCTCCCCCCTCCTCTCACCATTGACACTCTTAAAAGAGAATTTGGGAAGCACCTCAGTGTTTGGACCATTTCAGGGAGGCCATAGAAAGTCAGGCTAAAGTGGCAGGTGAGATTTTTCCTCACCTCTGTCTCCTTCACCTTGTGTCTTTTGGAGCTGTTGAGCATATGAAACCCTCACCATCTCTACCTTCACTCCTTAGGCCCAGTTATCTGGGTGTATGGAAAAAGAAGTTGTCAGGAGATCTGGTTCCATGCTCGACCACTTTTAGCTGGGAGACCCTGAGTTCAACACTTGGCTTCTCTTAAGTCTCAGTTTCCTCATCTCTAGAATGGAGATGACATTTTCCACTTTGCAGTGTTGCTGAAACCAGATCATGTGCACACAGCTATTCTAGTGTGGGCACCCAGTGGGCATTCAATGAAGGGCTCAGCCTGCACTCTCATTCCAGCTTTGCCACCCAACAGGTGTTGGGATGGGGATGCATTGGGGATGGGGATGTATTGCCTCCCTGGGACTCAGCTTCATCTGTCAAACCAGAGGGTTGAATCAGATCATCTTGAAGGCCCCTTCCAGCTCTGACTTGCTTGGTTCTATTCTGAGCAGGCAGCCCCACCTCTGGGGCAGGGGCAACGTGAACATTCTTTCAGCTCAGATTCAACCCAGGCACATGCTTGCCCAGCCCTATCCCTCACATTTAGCCTGTGGCGGTTGCCACTCTGGCCGCACCCTTGGCACCAAGTTGTTCTCCCACCCCCACCCCACTTGCCAGGCCATAGGTGGGTGGCTCTGTTCTTGCCTGGATCTGAAGGAGCTCTGGAGGAGAGAGGAAGAGGATGGGAGAGGAGAGGGAAGGGAGCAGGGGGTGGGGAGAGGCAGGAGATGGAAAGGGCAGGGCAGGGCCTTGAGCCTTGTGGGCTTTCTAGCAGTGTGTTTCCTAGGCCAGTGGCTTTAACCTCTTAGAAGCTTGTTTCCTCACTTATGAACTAATAACGACAGCAATTAAAAAAAAAATCCCACTGGATTGCGGTGGAGATTAAATGGGGGGGGAGGATGTATGTCAAGTGCCTGGCATTCTAAAGTTTTGTTCTCCAGTACTGATAGGGACACCCTTCCCTCAGATCCCGGGGAGGGCAAAGTTCCGCGAGGGCCCCGCGGGGGCGCTTGGGCGACCTCCCCACAGGCCTGCAATCCTTACCCCGCGACTAGCGCCTCCTCCCCGGGGACTGCAGCCCGGGGTTCCGGGCCCGTGCGCCCCAGCCCACAAAGCAGCGGGAAACGCCACGGCGGCAGCCAGCGCCCCCACCCCCACCCGCACCACTTTTGCCTCCGCACCAGCGTCTTTGATCTGCAACCTTCAGGGGGATTAAGAGCCTGAGAGCCCCACTCCCCAGGGTCCCCCGCTCCCCGCCGCCCTCCCTCCGGGCTGACCTCCCAGTCGGCGGCCCGGGCTGGGGGCAGGCTCCGCCGCCGGTGGTCCCCGCCGCTCCCGCCCGCCGCGCCTCCGGGCAGGCCACTTGGATTACAGGGGCTGCAGCGGCGGTTGGCGGCTTCGGGGAGCCCCCCGGGCTGGGGCTCTGGGAGGCGGGGCGGTAAGAGAGGGCTAGGGGGGCGGGTGTGGGTGGGGGCCCGAGCGCCTCTTGGCAAAATGGCCGGGGAATCTGTGTAAAGTGTTTAAAAAGAAAAACTCTCCGGAGGAGGACGTAACCTTTTCTTAACATCTGGGGCTCAATTAGCTAATGACAGCAAAGCCTTCTCCGGTGTCGTTGACCCCTGGGCTGCAGCCCTGCCCCCCCACCCCCGGTATTTATACAGCTGCGGCCCCTCGCTGGGATGCGGGGCACGGGGCTTGGCTGGGTTATCTCGGCGGAGATCCGCCGCCCACCCCAAAAGAGAGAAAGAAAAGGCTTAGCCCTCAGTCCCACCCACCGGCCCCGCAGTCCTGCTCGACGCGGCTCTCTCCCCTCTGGCCCAGCTCTTCTCAATACCCGTCTTCCTCCCCAGTTCCCCTCTCCCTCTCCTTCTCTCCCCTCCTGTTCTTCCTTTCCTCCCCCTTCTCTCTTGTTCTGTTGCCCCTTCCTCTCTGCTCCCCCGCTTTCTCCCTCTCCTTTGTCTCTGTTCTGCCCATCTTTCTCACTCCTCCATGCTCTCTCTTCCTCTGCTTTCTTTGTCCTGTTCCTTTCTTGCCCACCACCCCCTTGCCTGTCCATCTCTCCTCTCTCTCCTCTTTCTGGCTTTTCTTTCTCTCCCCAGCGGCCTCCCCTCTCTTTCTAAGTCTGAATAGCTCCCTTGTTCCCCCTCTGGGTTCCTGTCTCTCCCTCATTCTAGAGCTTCCTTCCCACCTTTGTCTCTCCCCGTCTCAACCTCTGAATGCCTCTCTGTCTGTCCTCCCAGAGGTGTGTGGTGCCCTGGCTGCCAGGCACATGCCTCCGAGGGGAGCTGTGCCATTTCTGGGCCAAGCATCCTTCCCACCTGGGAGCTGGGCAGGCCTGGGGCTGGGCACTTGCAGGTTGCCCTGCTCTCCAGTGCAGGAAGTGTGGGGGAGCTGCATTTAGGCACCAGCACTTCATGGTCAGAGCCAGAGGGGATCCTCAGGGGCTTCCCTAACGCTGTGCCACCACAGCTCTCGGAATCTTGCCTTCCCTGGAGGATCCTTCTCTGACTCTCTGCCTATCCCTGCCCTACCTCAACAACTGCCTGGTATTTGGTACCCTTATGCAAGTGCAGGCATATGCTTTTGTCTTCCTTCAGCACAGTTAACAAACTGGAGGATTTTTTTTTTCACCAATACTAAGGGGAAAAAGTGATAAGTGCAGAAACTAAAAATAGCACAAAAGAGCAGGTCCAAAGCCAGTATAGCTCTCAAAGAAGAGCAGACTGTGAAATGAGAAGAATTGTATTCCACTTGGAACTGTACTGTTTAAACATTTTTTGGGGGGGTAATCACTTGAACCTCAGTTTTCTCATCTATAAAATGGTACTAAAAGTTACTAAACAGTAATGAAAATTATAAGGCTGTGGGTTTCATTAGTGAGCTTGCTTTTTGTTTGACTGGAAAAATCTTGGGACCGTGGTTTTCCCAGGATAGCTCTATGTTCCAAAATTCTACCTCTTACTCTTCCAAATACATTTGAAACTCTCACACCCATTGTAGACTCCTCTATATAAGTGTGAAGGCTTCAGATGCCTTTCACAGAAAAAATGCAGATAGGTAAGCTTGCAGTGGGCTTGGGGCATGGAAGGTCTTAACGTTTCTGAACCCCTGTGTTGATGCTGTTGCTTGCTGTGTACTGGGCACTGCTCTCCATACATGATCAAGGATCCTCACCAGAACCAGATACTACCCCTGAGTTACACCCGGGAAACAGAGAAGCAATTGTTCAGGCACCACACCTCTTTAAGGGCAGTAGCTGGACTGGTACCCGGGGTATCAGGAGCGTGACCGAGCAGGGCAGAGGAAGGGCGCAGCCTCTACTCTCCTACTCCGATCCCGGGTGCAGGTGGGAGGGGGCTGTCACAGAGGGAGGGATAGGGAGCCCAGTGCGTCCTCCGGCTCGCTCGGCTGCCCCCCAGACTGGCTCCTACGCGCTGGGCTTGCTGTCGGAACCGGATGGAGAGTTCTGAGAAGGCTTACTTTGCAGGAAGATATTCTCATCAGATCTTGTCTCCTGCAGCCTAGCGCGGCCATAGGAGGTCGGATTGGGCTCCTCCCAGCACACCTCCCCCGGGGCTTGGCTGGGCAAGAAACGGAGACGGTGGCAATAGCAACTGGACGGCCACTAGGGGCCGAGACCTTTGAGGACTTTACTGCCTCTTGCCAAGGTCAACCATACCTTCCCACGGTCGGGGGCGCGCAGAGTGCGCCAGGCAGCTGGGGGCGACGGGCCGCGACGGGCGTCCCTGTCGGGCCGGCCCGAGTCGGGAAGCTCCCGCCCCGAGCGCCGCCAGCCTCTCTCCCGGCAGGTGCTTGGAGATTTCCAGGCCCTGGGGAGGATGGAGTGGGGGTGGGGGTGGGGGGTGGGGGGTTGGGACCCAGGCGGCGGGTGCGGCCCACCCGGGCGGAAATGGAGACTAATTAGGGTCGTTTTTATGCTAATATGCACCTGGCCGGGCTTTTCTAGGGCCGGGAAAGACTGTAGAGAAGGGAAGAAATTCCCGAGAGCCGGGAACTTCCGGAAGCGTTCCAGTCTAGGATAAAAGACAACGGACTCTTCTGCGAGCCCACTTTGTGGCCTGAGGGAAGTTACTTGAGGTCCTTATTGGACTTGAGTTTCCTCCTTTGAAAAAGAGGAATCATGGGTCAAGTTTCCTCCCAAGTTCCGTCACATTGGTCCTCAGGTTGTTTTTCTGAGAACAGAGAACAGAGAGGGGACGGGCGGCAGGAGGTGTGAAGAGGTAGGTGTTGGCCGGCAGAATACTGGCCCTCACTGCCCCATTGCTGCCGAGGTCCAAGTAATTGAGCCCTTAGGGGAAGGCGGCTAAGCGGAGGCCCCCCCACTGATGGCAGGAGATCAGAAAGAGGTAATCGGGTGGTAAAAGACCATGGGAAATGGAGTGGGAGAGCAGGATAGAGAAGTGGGCTTTTGTGGTGGGACCGGCCTGAGATGAATCATAAAATTGTGTAGAGGGGAAGATGCCCTAAAAATGCCAAAGGGTGTTGGGGGAAGAGGGAGGTGGCTAATGGGGTGACATCCTGAAGTACTCTCAGGGCTGCAAGATAGGGTAGAGATGGGGGAAGGAACAGAAGTAAATGCGTTGTGGGGTTCAGTGGGGTTCAGTGGGGGAGGGTGAGGAAGACAGGACATTTTGCCCCAGGGGAGGCTTTGCCCTGCTCTGCTTAGCTCTACGCAGTGCTGGAGGAGGTCTCAGTGTGAGTGGGGAGTAAGAACCTGGGAAGTGTCCACTTTGGTAACTGAAGCAGGAATAGGGCAGGGAGGATGGAAGAGTGAGCTGGTGAGCAAGGATGTTGCTGAGGCTGTATGACTGGAGTCTTGAAAGCAAAGTCAAAGAAAATTTGGGGGTGGGGGACAGGAGCAGGTGGATGTTTACTGAGCTGATCTTGCACCCTTCCGTAACTTATCCCCTCAGTCCCCAGTGCATGCAGCACTGGATGTTATTAATCCCATTTTGTAGATAGGGAAACAGAGACTCAGAGTGGCGAGGAGCCTTGTTCTTGGTCCTCAGTTGGTGAGAGGCATGGTTTGAACCTCGATCTGTCTGCCTCCAAAAGGAGGCTGCTTCCATTGTGCGCCACTGGGCAAGAGTCCTGACCTTGGGACCTCGGCAGCTCTTACTTCCCCTTCCCCAGGTGTGGCCATCCTGGGGCACTGACCCATTTGGCTAGAAGGAAGGGGCTGGGCTTCCAACCTAGTGCAGCCTGTTCTGAGCCTGACTGATCTTAGCAGGAAGCCTCCACCCAGGGAGAGCAGGGAGAAGGGTGGGCTTCTCCCCACAGCAATGAGATCATTTGCTCTGCAACATGCCACTGTTCTCTTAATATGTCCATGCTTGCATACATGTGTCTATTTCATTTTTAAGTTGTATAATATTCCTTACTACAAATATTCCATTTATTATTTATTTCCCACCCACTAGACTTTTACAGTTTCTCAAAGGCTTTATGATCACAAACAGTGCTTCAGTGCGCATTCATCTTAGTAAGGATATCTTTGTGTGGGCACAGATATTTCTGTAGGATAGATTACAAGAAGTGGCATCAGTGGGTCAAGAGTATGTTTGTTTTTTAAAATTTTTTATTTAAAGAAAATTTTCATTGTTATTGAAGTACCATTATTTTACAGGGTATGTTTGTTTTAAATGCTGATAGATAATACTGAACTTCCTTTCAAAGAGGCTCTGTCAATTTACACTCCATTAAAGTATGAATGTGCCCATTTTTTTACATTCTTGTCACAGGGTATCATATATACATATTTGCCAATCTAGTGAATGAAAAAGAGCTTTTCACTTTTATTTTCATTTCTGTTTCCTCAAGTTTCTATAGCTCAGCCAAAGGCTGAAGAAAGCAACATTTGTGGGGACCTGAAGAAGAATCCAGAACGAGTAGTGGGGACTCCAGGCGGCTCTGAGGAAACCCTGAGTTTCAGTGAGTACTGTTGGGACCTAGATGAGGGAGGCAGCAGAGTTCCTTCTCTGAGCACATCTGTGTAAGCACAGGGTACTGGGGGCCTTGTGCCTACAACCAGTCCCTGCTGGGTAAAGTCTGGCTCTGCAGAGCTGACAGAACCATCGAACAGGCCGCATGGTGCGGAGGAGGGCGGGCTTCACTGAGGACGTAGGAGTGAGTTCAGCTTCCTGGAAGAGCCAGGGCAGATGAGGGTCATCAGACTTGGTGCTAAGTGAAAACTGGGTGATCTATAGGCGGAGGAGGTGACAGGAAGAGAATGAGACTCCAAACTCTTAGCGGAGTTGAGGATGGAGTGGATGGCGAGTGCTCTCCCCACCATGTATACATCTGTCTCCAGTTTTCAAAAGCAATGACATAGTTGATATATTTGAAGGTTTGTGATATAAGAAACACTGGCTCTAAGTGTTTCAAATGTTTGAATTATTTTATCCTTGCAATACTTTCGTGGCATTGGTATAATTATTATAATTTTACAGATGCAGGCATGGAGGGATGGAGTTGCTTACCCGTGGTCACAGCTAGAAAGTGGCTAACCTGGGATTCAGATGCCAGCCATGAGCTTCAGAGCCCATGCTTCCAGCCACCATACACCTCTCACTGTTTTCCTTAGCCAGTATAATGATGACAACTGCCATTAATTGAGAGCAGGCAGGCACCATGTTCTTCTTTTTAATCTCTAATGCTTACAACAAGTCTGTAATAGAAATGTTGCTTTCATTTAGAGATGATAACAGGAAAATTCAGAGACCTAGACTTTGTACTCAGATCCCTATGAATTAAAGGGCCTGCTCCTTCCACATACCACATGGTCCTTCACAACATAAGAAGAGGAGAAATGAGGCAATGACAGAATGGTCAGGACTTGAAGGTACCTGTGAGACCCTCTCATTTGAATCTCATTATAGATGAAGAAAGGAAGGTGCGGAGAGACTATATGCTCAAATTTCAGGATGAGCCTTGACTCAGACACAGCTCCTGGGTCCTGGTCTTCCATTGGGAAAAGGGATTTGCCTCATCTTTGCAGAGAGGAGAGCATGTGAGTTCAGCCTGGAGAGAGAATCTGTTTGTGTGGTGGTGGTCATGGTGGTGGTAGGGACAGGAGGCTATTTGCGATGCTAGGGAGAGTCCTCCCTCATCAGCAGGGCTGACTGGGAAGTGGGGTGACATTTGGAAGGGGAACCTGGGGAAGCTATACCTTTCCTGTGACTAGAACCTTGCAAACTTTTCCCTTTCTCCCTTTTGACCCCACCCTTGGAGGCACTGCCTCAAATTAAATAAAGCATGAGCTGGTATCTTGGATAGTTTCTTTTGAAGGATTTCAAGTGCTTCCCACCATCCTGGGTGACTCCAACATTGCCATTTCACTTTACAGGGCCACCTGCCTTTCCAAGGAGATGTGTAAAAATGCAAATTAGCCTGGGACCTAGCAACACAGTGAAAAGGATATATCAGTCATTCACACTTTCCTATGAATTGTTAGCTAGGGTGGTATTTCTCAAACTAGGGTATCTATTCTCAGACTACCTAAGTTCTCTCAATACTTTTTCAACTTGAATTTAAATTTCAGTGATAGTAAAATAGGTTAAAGTTAGAGACAGAACTCTTTGCAGTTAAATACTGTCATAGGCTAGGACTTCAGTTCCTTAGGTAGCTGTTACACAAATGTGGGTCTGGGAATTGCTGGGAGCTTCCAGACAGAATTTATGACAACTGCCTTTCCTCCTGAGGCGTCTGTTCATACACAAGTTGGGGATACTCTAAACAAAGATGAGCCAGGTGAGAGCTCTTGTAGTGAGTATTTCCTGCCCTGGCACCACATCTGGCAGTGTACTGGGGCCCAGACAACTGGGCTGTGGTCTTGACCACTTCAGACCTTGGTTTCTTCGTCTGTAAAATTCACTTACTTTTCATCACTTTGCAGCATCCACTCTATCAGGCTTGTGCTGGTTGCTGAGAATGCTGAGTAATAAGTGAGATTCAGGCCTAGGAGGTTCAGGCAAGCTGGTGAAGACACCAAGCTTGGCATCCTCTTGCCAGACAGCTCCAGGCAGAGGGTAGACAAAAGCTATAGAGTATGGCAGAGAGAGAAGTTGCTTCTGCCTGCTGAGCTCAGGTGGGCTTTGTGGTAGAACTGGGCCTTTTACCAGGGCTATAGGGGTGAGGGACTACCTTCTAGGCAGAGAGGATCAATGAAGAAGGTCTGTGGGGTGGGCTTGCAGAGAAAACGGGAATTAAATATATATATATATATATATGAGACTGGGCCTATAGTTGAATATGCTCTGAGATCATCGAATCCAACTCTTTAGGGGGCAGGGGAATACCATGAAGCCCAGATTGATTCAAACCATTTGGGACTGTGCAGCTAGTAAGGTGAGCAAGAATATTTTCAATCTGAAGCTAAACTTTCAGCCTCAGGAATGTTTTCAGAGAGTCCTGCCCATGCTGGTAACCCCTTCCACCACACACATTTTCTGCTCTATAGAACTTACTGGGGACTCTAGCAACCCACCTCCCTCCTACCCTTAGGTTCTGGAGGCACTACGGTCGACAGGCATTTTAATTTTATTTCCACTTAACAAAATAGCGATGTCTTGGTGGAAAGAAAGCTGGAGGGAGGCCTTTAGGGAGGTCTTCCCAGCCCCTAGTCTTTGGGTTGCCATAGAACTCAGACTGGAAAGAGGAGTGAAAGCTGCAGAACCTGCAAAGGGCCTCCCCAGACCTCAACTTGCACACTTTTCTTGATCAGGAGGAGGATTCCAAGAGCCAACAGCCGGCGGTAGAATTCTGTCCTGGGCACAGACAGAACTACCTCCACTTGACCCTGGGAGCCTTTCCCTCTCCTTGGCTGCGGGGGATTCTCTGGCTGTACCTACCCATTGGGGCCAGCAGAAATGAGCATTCTGCCTGCTGAGCTTATGCAGGCTTCTTGGGTCCATAACCACCCATCCTGTCTGGGCAGAGAGAGGAGTTTGTTGCCCAAGGGTTAGCAAGACTATGGTGAAACAGAATGATGTTGGATCCAAGTGGAGTGGAGTCTTGTGCCCACTTCTTTCAGCAAACATGTGGAAAAAACAGCTGGCACGGTGGCGCATGCCTGTAAGCAACAGTTTATGGAGTCGTGGTGGGGTCTGGGCATGGCGGTTCGAGTCCCATCTAGGGCAACACAGTGAGACCTAGTCCCAAAAAATAGCTGGGCATAGTGGCGTGCACCTGTAATCCTAGCTGGGAAGCTGGGGCTGGGGATTGCTTGAGTTCATGGTACCATGGGCAACAGGAGCCTCTGGTTCCCCAGGCAAAAAGAGTGAGATCTAGTCTCAAAAAAAAAAAAAAAGGTGGAGGGCCACGCATGGTGGCACATGCCTGTAGGTAGCAGCCTAGGAAACCACGGCAAGGGCCAGGGATCCTAGTTCAAGTTCCACTGGGGGCACGTAGCGAGACTTAGTCCCCCCCAAAATAGCTGGGCATGGTGGCATGCGCCTGTAATCCCAGCTACCTGGGAAGGTAAGGCTGGGGATTGCTTGCGTCCCCAGGCAACGTGAGCCTGCAGTTCCACGGGCAAAAATAGCGAGACCTAGTCTAAAAAAAAAAAAAAAAAGTGGAAAAAATAGGCTAATTGGTATCTAGCACAGTTGCCCAACAGGAAGACTGTGTAACCCACATTGCCATGAAGAATCTTGGTATAGTGCTGTTGCCATGCTCACCACCATTTTCATCATTTCCGTTTCTACTGCTATCACTGTACATTTTTCCACCATCACTATTACCACCATCTCCACCACTGCCATGGACTCTGTCTTCACTCCAACCACTGCTTCCATTTCCAGTAATATTACCACTTTCATCTCCATCATGATCATTCTCCATTTCCACTACCACCTCTGTCACCTCCAACTTTTCTACCATCACCATCACCCTAACACTCACATTCATGTCCCCTAACACTTCTGTCACCTGTCACCACCAGTGGTTATCTCTGCCCATTTTAATCCATTCACAATGCGTAGAACATAAACAACTGCTATTTGGGTCAATCTTTCAATCTCTTTTCGTTTGCCCAACTCAGAAAGGTCAACTATAGACCCCATTTCTCCAGTTTTTCTTTTGAGACTTCTCACGGAAGATGAAATTAAATGCTGTGCTCTTTAAGTTAAGGAAGATTATATGTCTCTTGCCATTCTTGATTTACCAGGCCCATCATTTTGTCCTGGAAGGAAATTGGATTACTCTGACAGAATGTATTCTTTGGAAAGCATTGCTGGTTATTACCTAATTCCTTATGACCTAGTGTTTGCAGATTGATTTTTTGACATGTCCCAGTAGTTTTCTATTATAGCAGCTCAGCTGATGGGCTCAGCACTTCCATAGGCATCTGCTTTCCTGTAGGTTTAAAGAGAGGCAGGGACAGGCTGCCTGGATCTCCTCCTGTTTCCAGGCCCCTCACCCATTCTCCATAAATGCCCTCAGAGTGAGAGCTAGTGATCTGACTCCACCTTGGGCCAATTCCTTAAGTACCTAAGCATGTAAGTCATCAGGGCCTGTGGATGTGAATGCACAAGTTCTTTCCTCATTCTCTCTGGCTTCTTGCCTTCTCATGATCCCATGTGGTGCCTCTTTCAGCTTTCAGATCACAGCTAACCTTTTTAGGTTAAAAAAAATTAAAAGTGTCTGCTTTTTCAGTGTCATTGCTATAGGTTTTCTCCCCAACTCACAATGAGCCAACAATCTCCTATTCCCCTTCATTGGCCTGTTACAGTTAGAAAATGTTTTTCTCATTCTTTTGCTGCCTTGAACAAGTTATATCTCATTTCTTTTTCTGAACGACTCTTCTGATTTTATCTCCACAGACTTCTCTTATTTTTTTTTTTTGGTATGTACCCCTCCTTCATAACCTGGCTTGAATTCCACTGTCTTTGGCATGACTATTATCATTTTAGTTCTCTGGTAAGCTTTCTGCATAACTTACAAGTCATGTCCAGGTCCCCTTTAGCTGTTTTATGCATCAGGACAGTTTCATTCTCTTTTCCTAACTTTGTTTCCTTATGTGGAAATGTCTGATTCTCCTTAGAGAGTCTTTTAAACTCAGTGTTTGTGCTTTTCATCTTAGTTTGCAAAGCTTGGTGCAGAAAGCTTCTAGAAAGGGCCAATTTCTGAATCTTGTTTGAGTTACTGCTTTTCTTTTCTCTCCAGTGGTGGTCACTTTTCTCAACACTCTCTTCTGTTCTCCAGCAGCTTTTGTGAGTGTCACTCCTAGTTGGCACCTGGCTTTCCAAGATACACACTCTGGGTAACCACAGGGGGGGAGGAGGATAGCACTCCAATCAATAATTGGTGCCTAGGATGTGGATGGGGATACCTACCTGGAGTGTTTGTTACCATAGAGTGCTCTTTCCACCCATCTGCTTACTCTTGGGCTCCCTCATTCTTCTAGAACCTCTATTATTGTCTAGGACTTTGGCAGCTGCAGGTTCACGGGGCAGATGAGTCTCCTCAAAAGTCAGGTGGATAATGGCCTGGAGAACTGCATCATTTAGGAGGGTACATGGGTCTAAAGTCAGGTTAATTGCATAGAGGTGGAGAGTGAGATGCTCCGCTTCTGTTCTGCAGGAAGCTTCTCTGACAAAGCCATGTATGAACAAGGGCTTTAAAGTTAAGGTGTTTGCCAAGAAGGATGATGTAGAAGGGCATTCCAGGCAAAATGGGATATGCAGAGGCCATTTGGGGTGAGCTGAGCCTCCATACTCTGCAAAGGTCCATGGCCCTCCTTACTGCTCACTGCTCTCATCAAACCATGTCAGATGGCCCTGCATCACCTCTCCTAGTTTCTCTCCAGGGGGTCCTAGTACTCCCAAAGTCACCTGCTGTCATCTCAACAGTCAGATACTCTACCACTGAGCTATACTCCCTCCTGTCATCTGTGAAAGTGTCTCTTCTGGGATTTTCTCCCTTCAACCAGGCCAACCAATATATCTGCACCCCTGAAAGGCTCTGGGGACTTTGTCCCTCCCTTTCTGAATGGTTGGGACAATAGGAACTCTACCAGCCTTCTCTGAGTTCTCCTAAGACAGGGCTGTTTTCTTCTCCTCTGGGATCAACTGAGCATCCTATCAACTCTTAATTTTTTTGTGTCTAGAATAGCTAGAAAATACAGATCATCAAATAATTAAAAATAGCATTTAAAGGCACACATAATCCCACCATTCAGTGTTTACCTCATTGACATGCTGTTAAGTATTTTCCCACATGTGTAATTTCCTTTCACAAATGCATAATGCGTAACATGGGCAGCAACCTTTGAACATCTCTATAGTACTCCACCATTCAGTTGAACTCTAATTTATTTAGACCTAAAAGTAATGAATTGTGGTGGCTGACTTAAAAACAATGAGGAAGGACTTTTTTTTTTTTTTTGAGACTAGGTCTCTCTCTCTATGTTGCCCAGGGTAGTCTGGATCCCGCGGACTCAAGCGATTCCCAGCCTCAGCCTCCCAGGTAGCTGGAATTAAAGGCGTGTGCCACCATGCCCAGCTGCTTTTTCAAGACCAGGTTTCACTATGTTGCTTGGGGTAGTCTTGAATCCGTGAACTCAAGAGATCCCTGGCCTCTTGCCTCCCAGCGCTTGGATTACAGGCACACGTCACCACACCCAGCTTAGGACGGACTTCTGTAGATTCCCTTTCTCTAGTCTCCATGTTCCCCTGAAGTTGAATATTTCAGTTGCTGTAGAAAGAGTACTAGTTCTAAAGGCAAGATGTGTGAGTTTGAATGTAGCCTCTTCCACCCTGCTGTGTGAATGCGTGGTCTGTCCACATACCTCTCTCAGAACCTGTTGATGTGATGATGCATTTACTATAACTGACCTTCTTCTCAAAGCCCGCTCTCCCTTCCCAGTCCTTCTCTTATGCTCTACTTTTCCTTCCTAATTTCCTGGACTGGACACTTGTTTTTGTTTTCTTTTTTTTTTTTTTTTTTTTTTTTGAGACAAGGTCTCGCTGTTTTTGCCCATGGAACCGCAGGCTCTCGTTGCCCGGGATACCACGGACTCAAGCAATCCCCAGCCTCAGCTTCCCAGGTAGCTGGGATGACAGGTGCGCGCCACCACGCCCAGCTATTTTTTGGAACTAGGTCTCGCTATGGGCCCCAGGCGGGACTCGAACCGCGATCCCTAAGCCCCGGCCGCTTCATAGGCTGAAGCTTACAAGCACGAGCCACCGTGCCCGGCCCTGACACTTGTTTTCTGACCTCTTCTCAGATATTGGTACTCCCCAGGGCACTCTCCTTTTCTCTTTCCTCCCACTCTTTGGATTGGCCCATCTAGCTCCACACTTTTGAGAATCAAACTCCCTTTGGGCATTCCTCTTTCCTGAAATCTAGATCCACAGATTTAATGACCCAAAGGATGTCTCCATCACCAACCCAGTACACTTTCCATATCCGAACTCATTTGTCCTATCTTGTAACCAGCACCTCTTCTAGGAGACTTTGCTCTGTGTTAATGCCATCCATGCCAGCCAGAACAAAGTGCTCTCTTCCTCTCTCTTTACCTTTCCCTTTTGCTTCCACATAGGCTGCACCCCTCTTCTGCACCCTCACCCTGACTCACTTCACGCAGTGGGGTCTTTCTCCCAGATTATGCCCTCACAGTTCTCACTAGTTCCTCTCTTCCAGATTCTCCTACAATCTACCCACTAGGATGCTTTTTACCTATACTTAAAAAACAGTATTATCTGTATACAATAAAATACATATATTATAACTGCATAATTTGATGACTTTTATTAAATACATCACAACTGTGAACCAGTCCAATGAAGATACAGAACTTTCCCATCATCCTTTAAAATTTTCTGTGACCATTCTCAATGAGCCCATTTCCTCTTGATGATAACTCCTCCAGTTTCTTTCCTCAGAGGTTAGCTTAGCCTACTTTATAGAACTGCACAGAAATGAAATCATATAGTTTATATTCTTTTGCTCAGTGAAATGCTTTTGAGATTCCTTCGTGTCATGTTGTAATCATTAAAAAGTGAATATTTATTTAAGCCAGTCTCCTACTTAGAACTTTTCATTGGCTCTGAATTATCCAAATTCCCAGCCCCGGCATGATCTGACCTCACCTCATACACTGCCCATCCTTTAACGCTAACCTCTGAGAATACTGAGCCATTTGTTCACCTGGACAAACACTGCTTTTCACGGGTTGAGTCCTGCTCATCTTCAACTCAAGTTGCCCGGTGAACTCCTACTCATCTGGCAGCTCTCTGCTCAGAGATTCTGTAAGGGCTTCTCTGATCTGTTCCCACCCCCAGGACAAAGAGTCTGTCAGCTCTACTATAATGGCCTGTGTCCACTCTCCTACTTACCCCTGAACCCCCACCCTTCATTGATTGAATGGATTCCTTTCTTAGTCTAACTCCCATGTCTTGTACATTTGTCATTGTTCCCATTACACTGTATGCATTTATGTTCATGTGTAACACCTTAGCTATGCTTGGAAGAATAGAAAGATGCATTCTGTTTCCAGCAATTCATCCTATGGGAGACACTCTTGTTGCCTACTCAAGAGCCATTCCCTGCAGTCTTTGCTATAGATTGTGATCTCGGTCAAGTAGCCGTGTGCCCACAGATCTCTTTACCAGTGATTTGTTGAGGAATGGTCTAATTCTGGCCAATGAGACATAAGAGATTAGTCTTCAGAGGGGTTCTGGGAAAGGAATACTCCCTTTTGTATTCCCCTCTTCCGTTGTTTAGGACACTGTTGTGTGAGTGTGAAGGTGTTTGGAGCTGTGGCATCAATCTTGTAATGAGACAAAGGTCAGGAGCAGAGACATGGATCCTGCATTCTGAGGAACTGTCCCCTTTTAACTTCTTGCTATGTGAGGTGATTAAAGTTATAATTAGTTGGATTTTCTGATTTTTTGCAGTTAAGGCATTTTTGGACAAATTTTATGAATAAGATATTTTTAATTCTGGGTAGCTATAGAATCTATGTTTTTATGAGATTATGAAACACTTAATATTACAATAGTGCAGAACAGTCTTTCCCCCTCAAGTAACCATACTGTGTCTACCTCAAGGTGACTTTCCTTTTTTATCCTGGTTTCTCAGTCTTCCAACACCTTGACTCAACTCTTGGAAAAAGGAAAGCGCTTCCTTTTTTGGACTTCTGACCCAGGCTGTTAGTCTGTTGCATCTAGTTTTTCCTGGGAAAACTTCCATAAAAACTTTTAAGTCAGGTTAGTAAAAACTTGACCATGATCATGCAGTCAGTAAGTAGAGTTCTTTGGACAATGAGGTCTGCCTGGTCTTATAGTCCTTTTGTCTTAACACTTGGCCTAAGCTTGGGCTTAAATAATGTTGCATCAGGACGGGCATGGTGGCGCATGTCTGTAAGTGGCAGTCTAGGAAGCTGCGGCCAGAACCGGGGATGGCGGTTCGAGTCCCGCTTGGGGCAATGTTGTGAGCCCTGGTTCCAAAAAAATAGCTGGGCATGGTGGTGCACGCCTGTAATCCCAGCTACCTGGGAAGCTGAGACTGGGGATCGCTTGAGTCCGTGGTACCCTGGGGAACATGAGCCTGCAGTTCCACAGGCAAAAATAGTGAGACCTAGTCTCAAAAAAAAGTTGTATCAGACAAGGGTAGCACCACATTGGTTGGGATGGCAGCCTTTGAAATGCATCCCTCGAATCTGGTACTTTGGGGCTGTAATTGACCAAGGGCTGCTATGTGTTGGTTTTGAAACCACACTTTTTTTTTTTTTTTTTTCTGAGACTAGGTCTCGCTATATTGCCCAAGGTTGTCTCAAACTGTGGACTCAAGTAATCTCTAGCCTCAGCCTCCCAGGTTGCTGGGATTACAGGTGTGTGCCTGGCTTGAAGAGTCACACTTTCTAAGGGCTACTCTCCACCAACACTGAGCACAACATGGGCATTAAGCCACACCTGTGCCTGGGAGATGCATGGGGACAATGTTAGTTAAGGACTTTCTATTGGCTTGATGAAACCTTCTTAGACTGATGCTGTTGTCTAAGATTCTGCCCTTGAAACCTCCTTCCTTCCTTTTCTCCCTCACAGGCATCAGCCCCACATCATGCTGTAATGGTTTTGCACCTCTTCTAGCTCACTTTCCTTTTCCTTCATGGATGCTTCCCTAAATAAATCTCATCTTGGGGTCTGGCTTCTCGAAGGACCTGAGTTAATATGCTTTCACTTTTGTACCCCTAAACTCAACCTGGCAACCTATATAAGAGCACCTGACAGGCACTAACTTGTTCTTCTCTTTTCGTCTCAGAGCACACAAAGATATTTACTCCAGCACCCCCTGAAGCTGTTTTTGTGTCCAAAGAGGGGACTGAACCATCCCATTACCAGGAGAATACCTGAGGTCAGAGAGGTTAAGGCACTGACCCAAGGACACACAGTTTACGCCCAGGTGCCCACTCACTGATACACTCACTGATACATGGAGTGGGGAAACAAAGTCAGAGTGGAGGGGAAAGGTCAGGAAGTGGTGTGGGGCAGACGAAGGGCATGAGGAAAGCAGCCCCTTCCTGTCCCTCCCAGCTAACTTCCCATGGTTAGTCTGTGTATTCCAGTGCCATGGCAACTGGCTATGAAGCTGCATATGGAAAATGAAGCTTAACCTTAGGACACCGTGGAGAGTGAGATGGGCTTAGAAGATACCAGGTCCATGAACTTTTGGCCTCCAGTTTTGCTCCAACCTGGAGAAACTGCTCACCCCTGCCAAGCCATCAGTCATTAAGCTATGTCTTTCCCTGTTCTTACTCACTGCTTTTCTAACCAATTGGGTTCACCAACTTGACCATGTTATTTCTGACTCTGGAATGCTGTTTTCTTTGATTTGTCAAATTCCTCTCCATCTCTCAAGATGAGCTCTAATCTCATCTCTATCTGGAAGCCTTCCCTGATTTCCTCAGTCCATAGAATGTTTTTCTTCCACTGAACCTGTAATACATGCTAAGCACTGTGACAGTGCTAAATGCTTATTTGGTTATCTTGGGGTTAAGTTATCTAGGATCATTATATTTCGGTGGAGCAGCAGACCATCTAGCTGCTTGGGCTTTATGACCAGGAGAGGCCCCAATGAGACAAACTAGCAGGACAGAGGGTGTTTGTTGCAGCTTATTAGAGCTTTGCATCTAAGTCCCCAAAAGTCACTGAGTCTCATTTTTCCTTGGTTATAAAGTGAGAATGGGAATACCTACTTTATAGGCTTGCTTTGAGGATAATGAGATAATATATGTAAAGTACCTAAAACAGAAATCCATATATTCGTTCTTTGCCTCTCTTTCCACCCCCATCCCCTTCCCTGCAACTCCTGAATCTATGTAAATGAAAACATTACATGCTGCTCTCCCTCTCAGGCCTGTTCAAAGAGCCCACTGTGTCCTGAATGGTAGCTAAACAAGGTAGAGGCCTGCCCTCTGGGAGCTCACTCTTTAGTGCCCTTATTTAATCTACCCTCAGCTCCGGCAAAGGAAATAGTATTCTTACATCAAAGATGGTAGAGGCAGGACTTAGAGTGGCTGAGCCTTGCTGCAAATACAGAGCTTGTCAGCAGAGGGTTGGACTCAGAATCAGGTCTGAGACATAAGAGAAGCCCTGAGTAAACAGACAGGGCTTTTGGGCAAGAACTCTATACTATGAAGATGTCAGTTCTACCCAAAGACGGCTATAAAGTCAACATAATGCCAATCAAAATCACAACAGAATTTGTGTGTGTGTGTGTGTGTGTGTGCAATTTAAGAAGCCAATTCTAAATTAATATGGAAGAATAACTGTGTCAGAATAGCCAAGAAATATTTGAAAAAGAAGTACAATGAGGGGGGGCTTGCCCAATCACATAACAAAAACACCACCAAGCTGTACTAATTAAGATGGCGTTGTGTTGGCACGGGACAAGACAAATGGATCAATGTCACAAACAGAATTTAAAAATGGTTCTTATATAAAGAGGAATTCAGTATGTGATGAAGTAGTATTTAAAAGCAGAGGAAAGGATGAACTCTTCCATACATAATGTAGAGACAATTGGTTCTCCTTGTGAAAAAGCATAAAGTTAGATTCCTGCTTCACACCATTCACTAAATAAATTCCAGATGGATTAGAGAGCTAAATGTAAAAACACAAAGCTATAAAACTATTAAAAGAAAATATAGGAGAATTTGTTTATAACCTTGGGGTAGGAAAAGCTTTCTTTAGCAAGACATAAAACACTGAAACCATAAAGGAAAAGATTGCTAAATTTGATTATGTCCAAATCTAAAACTGCTGTATGACAAAAGACACCATAAATACTGTCAAAAGACAAGTGACAGACTGGAAAAGGTATCTGCAACATATGTGACTAAAAAGGATAACTATTTAGGATGGGTAATGAATTCCTACAAATAATAAGTGGAAGATAAGCCACCCAAAAGGAAAAATGAGTGATAGCTAGGAACAAATGGTTCACCTCAGAGGAACTGCAGATGGCAATAAATGTATGACAACAGGCACAGCCTCACTAGTCATCAAGGAAATGCAAACAAAACAGCACTGAGTTAACATTTTTTCACCCATCAGATTTGCAAAATTTGTGAAAAAGATTCGTAATAGCTATTGTTGGCAGGAATTGAAGGGCAATGAACCTCTTTTTCACTGTTGGTAAGAATGAAATTTGCTATGGTGTTTGTGGAAGGAGATCTGGCAGTGCCCATGAAAATGTGAAATGCCCAAGCTCTCCACTAGAGCAATTCCACATCTCTGCCTGGAGAAATGCCATGAGTGCACAGATAGGCGTGGCTATAGGAGGCCAGGGTAGCAGTGGTGGAAATGGGAACAATCAGGAACAACCCCAACGCTCGTTAGTAGAGAACAAGTTAAATACATTTCTGAATATCCACATTAGTGATGGTTTGCTGAGGCTCGAACGAATGAGGTAGACTTCTGCTTCCTGAAGTTAAAAGGTCTTGTTAAGAGAGAGAAGTCACAGAGCAATATGGCTCTATTTATGTAAACACAGATGTGTGCTTTGAAACTGTGTGCATAAAGACGAATATTTAGGAATGTACCAAATATATCTGAATACACCAAGCTAACACTTCATGGGGAGGAGAGTGGGATTGTGTAGGAGGTAGGCTTCATCTGTACTACTAAAGTTATTTTATAGTGAGGATGTATACATGTATACATGAATATTAATAATAATGCTAACAATAATGAACTTAAAATATCTATAATGACAAGCTTGGTGCCCAGAGATTTTTGTCTCTAGTTTTTAAGCTCCACACCAGCTGAGGCCCTGAAGCTGTCATTTAGAGTCCAGGCCTGGTTTCTTACTATATCAAATTCCCACTATTCCCACTCCATTGCACTGGGCTCTCAGTCTGGATTCTTGAGCTGTGCCACTGGCCTATTATGAGTCAAGAGCAAAGGGGACTTGTTCTTGACCCTAGTTCTAGAAGAGCACATGGTCCAGTCAAATGTTAATTTCACAAAAAAGTATGCATGGGAAAACCAAGGAAACCTTCCTAGAAGAGGTGGTATTTGAGTTGAGATTTGAAAGCTGGATCATTTTTATTCTAACTTCCTCTCAAATTATGTTAAAAGCTACATAACATTACAGAATTTTGAATAATCCCATCACCCTAAGCCAACACTTTTGTGAATTTCCTTCAAGTCTTTGTTCACAAGGTACACACACACATTTAAGTAATTAAGGACTGAATTGTGTCCTACCAAAATTCATGTGTTAAGGCCCAATGTGATGGTGTTTGGAGATGAGCTTTGAAAGATAATTATGTTTAGATGAGGTCATGAGGGTGGGGCCCTCATGGTGGGATTAGGGGCTTTAGAAGATCTTTCTGTCATGCACATTGAAGGAATGTCATGTGAGAACATAGTGAGGAGCTAGCCAACTCAGATAGAGAACTCTCACCAGATCCTGCTATCACCTTGATCTTGCACTTCTATTCTCTTGAACTGTGAGAAATAATTCATTTAAGTATGTCATAGTTCATTATGGCAGCCTGCACAGATTAAGAGACATGTATAATTCCAATAATGCATTTGATTATATGCTTTGTTTTAAAATATAGCGTTGTACCATCGCCTTTCTTTACATTACCAAGTGAAATATATAATGATCACTTTTAATGGCTGTGCAATATGCCATCCAGTGAGTGGACTTAATTACCCATTCCCCTAATGAAGTTTTAGGTTGTCTCTTATTTCTAAAGCTGCCATAAACATCCTTGAGCATGCAGAGTATATTTTTTCTTTTTTCTTTTGGGTTATTTCCTTGGAACAAATAAATTCTCAGAAGTAGGAATACTGGGTCAAAATTTATGAACACTTTTATGGCCCTTGAAACATGTTGCCAAATTGCTTCTAAAAGCGCAGTTCTAGAATACACTGAAGGCATTGTTAGGCAAATATAAGAGGTAGAGGAATGGGATGGGGGTCCTGAATCCAGGAAATAGCCTGTCTAATGGGGAATTGACCAGGAAAGACTGCTCTGATTTATCCTTTGAATGCCATGAGGTGGTCAGCTGTGGAATTCTATGGTAGATTCTGTTGGTTGACAAACTCAGTAGCCATTTCAATTATCTTCTCTCTTATTATTCTCTCAGTGTAGAAGGTAAAAGTCAGGTAATCCACTTCCTACCTCCTTTTCTAGGTAAAAGTGACCACACGACTCCATCCTGTCCAAAAAGGTAGAAAGGAAGCCTCTGAGAAGAATTTCTTGTTCCTTCCTTTCAACCCTCCCTCCTTCCCATCTTCTTCCCCCCCTTCTCCATCCCTTCTTTTTACATGTTTATAAACTTTGATTTCCTGGATAAAGGGAAAAAGTCTTTGGTACCATCTCTCCTTCCTTCTTCCTGCCTTGAATGCAGATGTAATACCTGGAGCTCCAGCAACCACATTAAGAAAATGAGGTTAGGAAAAAAAAGAAAGAAAATGAGGTTAGACCGGGTATGCTGGTGCATGCCTGTAAGCAGCAGCCTAGGAAGCCACGGCAGGAACCAGGGATCGCGATTCTAGTCCCGCTCAGGGCAACGTAGTGAGATCTAGTTCCAAAAAAATAGCTGGGCGTGGTGGCATGTGCCTGTAATCCCAGCTACCTGGGAAGCTGAGGCTGTGGTGCCCTGGGCAACGTGAGCCTGTGCGGTTCCATGGGCAAAAGTAGTGAGACCTAGTCTCAAAAAAAAAAAAGAAAAAAAGAAAAAAGAAAATGAGGCTGGACACACACGAGGACAAATAGCCAACAGACTGAAGGACAAAACAAAAAGAACCCAAGCACTTAATTGTACCATTTGAGCAGCTGATTCAATACTACCAACTCCCTACCTCTAAATTCTTATTTTGTGAGAGAAACAAGCTCTTGCTGACTGAGCCATTTTGGTCAGATTTTTTGTTACTTGGATTCATTCTCTTCCTCACAGATACAAGACTGTTGCCCTGTCTTTCTCAGACAGCACATGAGATTCAGAGTCTAATCCTTTATGCTGAAGTTTAATCCTGTCTCTGGGAACTGGTAATTTGGATCTTTGCAGCCCCAAACCCTTACTGCCTACCCCTTCCTGGTTAGTATCCCCTTCCTGGCTCTGGATGCTCTCACAGGCCTCAACTCTTGAGGCTGCCCCTTAGCTCTGTGTGTTTTCACAGAAGCAACTGCCAGGCCACAACCTGGTGTTCAGGGCACCCTGATCACTGGCTCCCTTGAAGGTCTCAAGAGAATCCTGAATTAAGAACCCTAGATTCATTTCTGAATCTTTCCCTTACCAGTTGTAGGGTCTTGGTCAAGTTATTATCTCTGGGTAAAAATTTCCTCATGTATAAAATGGAGATGATTGGGGTGTCTGGCAAGATGTGCAACTGCAAATCTTAAGTTCACAGAGGCATAGCGAGGAGCCCAACCAGGAATAGACTCAGAGCTGAGTCTCCATCAAGGTGCATTCCAGCAGCCACTTGGCCTCCTCGGTGGAGACCTTGGACTGAGAGAGACGCAGACTCTTCCCCAGTCACTCAGAAGGGAAACTGCAATCAGGGTTGTTTCCAGGCAGCACTGGGGTGCTGCAGCACTGGGGCTGCTGTTTACAACATTCCACAACAGACCCCAAGGGAAAAAGGAGCCTCAGCTTTTGACCAAGGGGCTGCAAGGCCTGCTGGACCTCAGGAACTGACTGATGAGCTGTTCCTGTCTCCTCTGGGAAGGATGGAGCCAGAACCCCTGTATCTCTGCAAGTGGCTAGCGTTAGGCCAGCCTGCTTCCAGCACACAAAGTGCAAAAGTGGCTCCAGGTCTCTCCAGCACATTCCCAGCTGACAACTTGAGAAGTGCATTCCCCAGGCCAAAATTAGGACATGTGTTCTGTCCTAGGATTCTTTCCATGGTCGAGTGTATTTATTTGAAAGTTCTTATCGAGGAATAAAAATGAACTCCGCCAGAGGTTTAATGAATCACCTTAATTGGAAGCACCACAAATATGTGCAATGAAGGCTATCTTGGATAGACTAATGATGTCAGGAGAGGTTTGTTTCTCAACAGCAGAGGGTTTGAAGCCTTAGGCCCAAGGGCAGAGGTAGAAGGTGGAAGGGCCATGTGTAGATTCTTGAACTCATTCTCCCAAAGTAGCAACTTTTCAACAATTTTTGAAGCACTATAGAGACAAGGATGGCTGAGAGACCAGAATGAAAAATGTAAATGATTAGGTGTGAAAGCAGATCCAGGGCTAAAGAGAGGCCCTGATCAAAGGGCTGGCACTGTCATTTTATCACTAGCAGCCTCTCCAGCCTCCCTACCCCAACTTGCCAGTAGGGTAGATTCTATACCTAATCCCACTCCTGACTTTCTTGTGAAATTACCCACCCCAGGCTGGCCTCAGCACTGGGCAGACCAGGTTCCCACCCTAGACAGAATTTCCATATACTTTCAAAGTCAACTGTAGCCTAAGGGAGGAAGAGAAAATGAGGGGAGGGAAGGAAGGGTGTAAGGCTCAGGCTGAGGGCTGTTCTCTCTGGAGTTCATTGTGATGGCGTTTCCACCATGCCAAAATAAAGCTAAAATCATCTGTAAATCTGCTCATCATCATACCTGCCTTAGGGGGCACCTGGCTCATCCCCTTCCCTGAAGTCTTCTCACTCACCAGCAAACTGAGGAAGCCATGTGCTTTGACAGGAGTCCTGCAATCTGGTTCTGACTGGGCCCCAGGATTCCATGGGGAGGGGCCAGTTGTGAAACAGTTTGTTACCTGAGACCAGAGGCAGACATGGGACCCTGGGTGCAAGTCCTTGCTCTGTATCTTACTGAGCAATACAGGCGCTTATCTGACTGAGCATCCATTTCCTCATTTGTAATGTGGACCTCATGACCTCAGCCTTATAGGTCTGATCATATAGGCACCTGCTTTGTTGTCCGGCACATAGTAGGCCATTGAGAAATAGTGACTACTAGCATACAAAAGCTGTTGACACATAAAAGTATAAGGATTACCAACATTAATAATAATTATAGTGATTATCCCATTCTCCTTGTCCCCCCTGGGCAGAAGAAAGAGAGGCGAGAGGACTAGTCTAACCCTGATGCCTGACTTCTCATGGGCCGGCTTGCTTTGCTCTTAGACATATGTCTAAGAGCTAATGTCTGCTTACACCATGCCACTTGGACCCAGGGATGTGGCCTAACCCTGTTCTCAGCTGGGCAGTGTGCTGCTCCTACTCTCTGCATATAATCCAGGCTAAGACCAGGGCTGCAGCAGCTTTCCTCTTGCCACTCTTTGTGGGAGTCCCAGAAAGCTCCCCTTCAGTCTCCTCCACTGTCCCCTCCAGCCACATTCCTCCCAGCTCCCACAGCTCTTGAGCAGGATCTGTCCTTGCATCCCCACTCAACTTTCCTGTTGGTTCTGCCCATCAGCCACGTCAGCAATGCTGTGTCCAAAGGGAAGACACAGAGAAAATCCTGCTCCCTGTTCACTGTCTGACTTGTCTCCACGTGCCCAGGCCAGGAAGGTTGGATTCTTGCTGATGTCCTCGGCCTGACCATCAGCTCTCCTTTCCTCCCCCACCTCCTCCAGCCTGTTGTGGGGGTAGGAGGTGAGGGGATAGCTTAATTTCTCCAGCTTTTAATCAGCACAGCTGGGGGAACCAGCAGGCAAGGGCAGGAGGAGGTGAAAGGCCACAGGCCTAATCTACCAGCCACCCAGTCACCAGAGCACAGCTTCCCTCTAACAAGCCATGGAGCAAACAAATTATCTTTGTTGTTCCTGGGAAATCTGCAAGTACTTACCCGTGTAATTAGCATCTGTGCCTCATGCCTGCAGTTCAGGTGAACAGGCCTCGGCTGCCCGGTGCCAGGCGGCCTGTAATCAAAACCAAAGCGGCCGCCAGGGTGATGGCGGGTGAAGACGATGTCAAACTCAATTGGGCCCTTATTTGGGACAGCATCCCGAGAGCCAGTCAGGGCCTCGGTAGCTCTGAAATGCAAGAAAGGGATAGGAGAACGCCATCGTCTGGCCTTTCCCACAGAAAACCACTCTAGTGCTCTGAAGCCAGGACCACTGGAAGGCAAAGGCTTGACTCACTGAGCCAAAGGCTCTGGGCCCCGGGAGCGGCATTTTAAGCAGCTTTCCAGCTGAATTTTTTGGGGGTGACATGAAGTCCTTTATTAGAAAATGAATCAAAACCCCAGCCCCTTGAGCCAGGTCCCGAGAGGGAACTACTCCAGCACTGGCAGAGTACTGAGGCAGGCTCTTCACCAAATACACTTCTTAGGAACCATAAAAAGAATATTCATAGAGATCCCAAGAGAAGTAAGATTTCTCTTCTCTCCAGGGAAGAGGAAGGAGCTTGGGATCCAGTCCTGTTCCAATCCCAGAGGAAGGGGACTCCTAGGGGTTATCACATAAAATCATGGCATCAAGGATTCAGTCATAACCCAGGGGTGACCCTAGAAAGCGGGACCCTAGAGAAGACCATCTCTGGTCTAGCAATGAGAAACTGAGGGTGGGAGAGACAACTCTGATTCAGTTTTGTGATTAAAGTGACCAGGAGGGAGTTGGTGTGAGACATAGGGGCTTTATAGTTGGCAGTAGGCCGAGAACCAAGTCTGGCAGGGGGCCAGAGCTGCAGCATCTCTTGACAGAGAATCTGGGAGGAGCCAGGTGGGTAACCAGGACCAGAAGGAATCCAGGGACCTGGAGGGTTGGTCCCAATGTCCATTGCCATGTTGGTATAGAGTGGTCCCAGTTCCCAGGCCAGCAGGTGTTATGTTAGTGAATTCACCTCATCTCATGTACAGGAATTCTGGGTATGAAGTAGGTCAAATCTGTGTGTGTGTGTGTGTGTGTGTGTGTGGCTTCTAATTGCCCTTTATCTCCTAGGTGCTTGAGTAATTTGTAACACCCCACAGATATTGGGGGTGAGAAACCTTCATCCCAGTCAGGCATACCCTGGTAGCAATGTCATCTTCCTCACTGTCCCATTGGGGAAGCTGTTCATCTTCAGGTACAGGTCAGGAGTGAGGGCCCAGACCCTTCCAAACTACTGGAGGGACAGGAGGCTGTATCCAAGCTTGTTCATGGTGACAGCAACATGCCAGTGCCTCTGGGAGTCATGCACATGGACACCGTGGTCATTCTCTGGCAGAAGGTCCACATTGTACAAGAATAGGCAGTCATACTTTTCATCATGTAGGGTCTCCAACACCCCCACATTCAACAACCCTATTAAAGGTTCCATTTTCAGCCTGGTAAATGACATCTGCCATAACTGCTGGCACCGCAGACAGGGTGCGGGTGGTAGAGTAGCAGGTGTGGGCGGTGCTCCCAGGCACAGTGGAGGCACAGTGATGGGCATATAGGACTGGGGCTCTCAGCTTTTAGGGTGACACCAGCCCCACTTCCAGTGGAGGTTTCTCTCTACAATCACTGCCAGGGATGGCACTGGGCTAAAGGACTTGAACACAAGGCCCACTAAAATAGGGCAGGCCTTGAAAAGCTAGGGGGGCCACAGGCAGGTGACTGAGGTTGCCGTAGATATCATGGGGGTGAACGTAGTCAGATGTTGGCCCCTGCTCTCTGCCAGATAGGACAGAGGTTTCAGAACCCTCCCAGTGACAGGCTCACTGCTACAAGCAGCTGGGAGCCCTCCAGCAGGGCTAGAATGCAGGGTTGCTCAGTGGCCTCTGCAACATTTGAGGTAACATCTAGGTTCAAGCTATTTACATCCAGATTATGGGGACTGCAGGCAGTACTGGGGGGACAGAGATGGAAGCAGTACCTGGACTCCTGCTTCCTGTCATCACTGCTCCCTGACAACTGGGCGGGCATCTCTGTCACCATCTTGATCTTGGAAGTGGTGCCATGGGGCTTCCCAGGTGATTCTGATGCTCAGCCAAAAGCCATTGGATGCTCCCCAAGAGTCCCTCCTCAGCCAGCAGAGTGGTGGTAGCGATAAGTATTTACTGAATGTCTGCTCGGTGCAGGGGATTTTTATGATTACATATTTCATTTCTCCAAAGGGCAATGTGACAGAGATAAGAATATACTCCTTTAAGAGCCTTGTGTCACACAGTGGCAGGGCTGAGTTGGGGAAGTCATTGTTCCATGCAGTGTGGAGTGCTGGGGTGTCTCCCTGACATTGCACATGGAGTGGCAGCTCCCTCTATCAGTGGGGCCAGTAAGGAGTGTGACACCTGCATCCTCAGGGCAATCTGTTCCAGGTTTCCTGCTTAAAGCAGGGAATAACCTGCAGCTCCCTTAACTCCACCTGAGCAGAACATAGTACCCCCACACAGAGCAGGAAGGACAGCCCAGAACCGGCAAGCGTCGCTCCAGGAACAGCAAGGGACAGCAGGCGCTCAGCATGAGCCCACAGAGGGAGGCACCCCCTGGTGACAGCAGCAGGCTGGCATTTTCAGAACGGATGGCTGGCTGAGGCCGCTCTCCTTCACACAACCCACAGAGATTGCACTTAAATAGACCCTGAGTGAGTGTACCCTTGAAGACTGAGGGTCAAGGCAGAAATGGGGGGCAGCCAGTCTTGGAGTGGGATGTAGGTGGTGGTGGGGGTGAGAAGCAGCGAGTTTGGGTGGATAGTGCAGGATGATGTTGATTCTAGTCTGGATAGCACAGAGACCGGTTTTCATCAGTTCCTCAGTGAAGAGGAAATTGGAAATTAATATCAAAATCCCACTGAGTAGTGTCCATAGTTTCCATATGTAATCATGCTTGGCTTAGCGAGGTAGTAAAATGTTTATGATTTTCTTTCCAAGGTTGAGTTTAGTCATTCTCAATGAACCATTTAGTTGGCTTCATAAAGTCCTGAATTAAAAGAAGCCCTCTAGGTGATGTTATAGCTGGATAGATACCTGGGTAAGGTGGACCCTCCTGGCTGTGGAAGTCGAGGCCTGGGGCCCAGACAGCTCAAGTCCCAGGAGGAAGCCCTCTTCCCAGACAGCTGCTTGACAAGGCTTCAGCACCATATGTTGTAGGAAGCACTGCCTCAACAAAGAATGCACCCTGAGTCTGTTTTGAGGACCTCCCATGGAATTTGTGATTCATTAGCAGAAATTCAAATAGTATGACCCTGTCCCAACACATGCTTTCAGTAAACTGAGGCCTCGCTGCTCTGCCAAATAATGGCAGCGGAGGGGGTTTAGACATCACTGGCGTTTGTTCTTCTACTCTGTCCTGAAAAGGGAAGAAGTGCATTAGCCTCCTGCCCCCTACCCCATCTTTAGCCTAGCCTGCTCTGGACATGCAGAGACAGATTTGAAGACCAATTTGAACAATCCTATCACCATCTACTGGGAACCAGAGACCATAAAAGCAGTGGGATAGGCTGAGGGTCTGAGGACCCCATCACCCATTTATACACCCCCCCACACAGACAGACACACGCACACTCATACATTCACTCACGAAGATTTGTATGCAGACCACACACACTTAAATGTGTACACACGTGTTAGCACACTAACACACATTCCTATATAGACATGAACACACTTGTAAAAGACACAGCCTTATATGCAACACACAGATGCCATGCCCTCAGACACACCCATGTGCAGGCAGGCATTCCCTCCTCCATTGACACTCAGGCCTGGAGAAGACAGTATCTGAGCGACTGTGTGTGCACAGGCCTCCTGGCCCTGGGTTGAGTGCAGCCAACTGCCAGCACCCCCCCCCCACCGCCACCCCACCTTCGTCACTCAAACACCCTGATGTTGGCCCTCATGGGGAGCATACGCTGGGACCCAGGCTCCCCTCCTGACTTAGCTTCTCTCCCACACATCAGCAGCCTCTCTCATGACATACCTCCCCCAGTCTCTCTCTATCTCTCTCTGTCTCTCTGTCTCTGTCTCTGTCTCTCTCGCTCACACAAACACACACACACACACACACACATACACACTATTCCCTCTCTCCGTTCCACATGACCCCCCTAACCCCCTGCACTGTCACACAGGACTGCTCTGTCTCTAGCCTTTCCCAGTCACATTCATGCAATTTGCCTGTCAGCTTGCCCCTACCCTACCCCCAGCTTTGGTCTTTGTCTCCTGCACAAATATACACGGCTCCATGCAGACACTATCTGTCTGTCTGTCTCCTGCACGACACGCACAACACGGAACAACTTGAGCTATAGCAAGTGGGAGAGGGTGTCAGGCCTGATGGAAGCTGTTATTCTTAGCCCTGTCACTGAAAACTTCCACCCCCTCCCCAACTCAGTCCCTGCCCTGCCGGTCACCCTCCCCACGAGACAGAGCCGAACCTGAGGCCAGTCTAATCTCCCATCTGTGGAGAGGGAGGGGAGGCAATAGGGGATTGCAGCCCAGCACTGAAAAGGAGCAGAAAATGGGATTTATTTTTGCGCCCCCCCCCCACCCGCTCTGCCTCCAGCTGCTCAGAGAGCAGTTGTGTGGGGAGCCGGTGGAAGGGAGGGAATTTGCATTTGAAAATAGTTGTTGGTTGGCCTGAAACATTTGGTGTTGCTGATCCAGTTCTCCTCTCTCTCTCTCTCTCTCTCTCTCTCTCTCTCTCTCTCTCTCATGTATGGGGTTTGTGGGGTATTGGTGAAAAGACACTGAGGGAAGCAGGACTCAGGAGAAGGCACCAAACAGTATCTTTCCTAAACCATTTCTTACCCCGATCTTGCTTTGCAGTTGAAACCAGCCATAAATAGATCAGATCCAAGCTCAGTTCTGCTCAGCCCCAGGGACTGGCAACTTCCAGAACTCCCTGTACCGTCTGTCCAGAGGCCTCCACATCTGCCAGGAGTTGAAGGGGCACCAGGAGGGATGGAGTTCCACCCCCAGGAAGTACTACAGATCCATCAAACTTATATTGCCTGGCTTTTACCTCTAAATATCTCCTTACCAAAGCCGGAAACTTCAACATCCCCAGCTTTCTCCCTGTGGCTCCTTCTCAGTTGTGTTTCAGATCTTCAGCCTCAGAAGGCACCCTCCAAGCGTCCTCTTGTCCCCACTCTCAAGGACAGCCCTGGCCAGTTCTTCTTTAACTCTTGCTAGGACTGTTGCAGTAGCTCTTGGCTTAGCTCCCCTCTTCAAACTCACTTCCTGCCAATCCATCTTCTGCAACTGCTACTGATTTATTAAAAAGTAAAAATCAATAAAACCTGCTGACATCACCCTCCTACTCAAAACCCTCCCTTAGTAGGTAGAGTGGACACCCCCAAGATGGTTTACTAGGATCCTTGCTCTGTTCCATGTTCCTTAGACCTCTCACTCTGCACCCCAGAGCCAGTGCCTCCCTAGACACAGTCGGCCACTCTGTGCCTCCTGCCTGGTTGCATGCCAGTTCTTAGCTTGTAATGTCTTTTCTCTCTTCTTTACCTTGGGGAAATTTGGAATCCAACTCAAATGTCATCTTCCCTTGTGAGAATGTCTGCCTCCCCTACTTATCAACAAGTGGAGAGTCTCAACCTCTCTGTTCTCAGGTACTTGAACAAACCTTAATGCTAACCTTTAAATCATTACCTTTCGGAATTCCTACGTTTTGTTTTTCTTTTCTTTTTTTTTTTTTCTTTTGAGACATGGTCACACTATGTTACCCATGGTAGTCCCAATCCCGTGAACTCAAGCGATTCCCAGCCTCAGCTTCCCGGGTAGCTGGGATTACAGGTACCTGCCACCATGCCTGCTGTTTTTTCAAGACCAGGTCTCACTATGTTGCCCAGGGTAGTCTTGAACCTGCGAACTTCCTGGCCTCTTGCCTCCCAGTGCTTGGATTACAGGCTCCACGCCCGGCTAGAATTCCTAATTTTCCTACCTCCAGACTTGTACCAGGCAAGTTCCTGTCACTGAAACCCTCTCTTGCCTTCCCCTTGTGATTCCATTCTGTTCATCTTGAAGCTAACCTCTCTGTCACATAGACTGCTGTCTCCGCTTTTGGAGTTTTTCAGTCTGTGACCCACATTGGGCCCTGGATTCTTTTGGCCTGTGTTGTGCATACTGCTTTCCACATATGGATGTGGGGTCACCCAGTTGGACTTTGAGGTTCCAGGAGATGTGGAGTTCTTGCTAGAGTGCTCTCCTCATGCTGAGTGGGCTGGGCTCCTAGCCAGGGCTCAGGGGCTTCAGGGTGTAGGGCACTGAGTGTAGTCTCAGGGAGGGAGGTGGGGAGAGGAAGCAAGGAGCTCTCAGCAGGTGCCGAGTGAAGATGGACTGCAGCCCCCTGGGACTCTGATTCACCAAGCAGAGCAGGGAACACACGGCCTGCTTGCGCTTTGCAGCTGTTGGTGAAGCCTATCCCCAGAGGTGATGCCAGAGGTGGGGGCCAGTGGGCAGGTTTTGGCTGTCACATTGGTCTTGAGTGTCTGGGAGTGAGAGTGGCTCAGGGGTAAAGAAAGAGGCAAAGACAGAAAGGCAGAGATAGTGATAGGAGCGAGGAAGAGACAGAGGCTGAGATGCCCCACAGGGGCAGTGAACAGGACATGGCGACAGGGAGGGAGACAAAGAGAAACAGAAGATAGATTCATGAACAAAAAAGACACACAGATTCAGAAACAGATACACGGAGGGTCTCACAACACAAACAGAAAGGAAGAGAACATCAGAGACAAACAGAAGAGGAAGGTCGGCAGGGAAGTCAAGAAGAGGCAGAGAGAAGAGTAAGGCAGATTATGAGAGAGAGAGAGAGGGATTGGGAGGGAGAGAGAGGGAAAGAGAGAGATATAGACAGATAGAAATGGGTGTGGGAGCCTGGTGAGCACATCTGTGCACATTCATGGGGTATCAGGAACCCATGTAGAGAGTTAGAGCAGGAACTGGAGGACAATCTCAAGTGTGAATCTCACAGGGACCAGGACAGACTTAGGGTGGGGGTGGTAGCAGGCGAGGGACTGTAAGCCTGGCTCTTCTCTGTGTGGTGGGCAGGCTGGAAACAGCGTTGTGTGGAAAGGTCCTGGATCCTACCTCAGCCCCCTTCAGGATCCAGAGCGGTCCCATGAGAACCCCAGCAGAGGGGCCTTGAACCAGAGGTGAGAGGCCCAAGTCAAGCCTAGAAGCTTCCTGAACATGGAGCATTGACCTCAGCAAGGAGAGGAGAAATGGGGGACCCAGAAGTCTGTGTCCCCCACTGTACTAGCACCCAGCCTAGAGAGCCCACTGGAAGTCCTCCCTGCTGTCTAACTCGGATACTTTCCTTGCAAGTGCAGCCCATTCGACTCTCCAGGAGGTTAAAACACACACACACATATGCACACACACATGCACACACACACACACACACACACACAGACACACATACAACAACAACAACAACAAAAAAAAAAACCTCTGCTGAAATCTGAAATGCTCAGACAAAGTGCTCAGACAAAGACCCCTTTCTATACAGTTCCACCCCCTCCTACACCTCTCTCCCCCTCCCCACCCCCCTTCCTTACTGCAGGCTAAATTGGCAGTAGAGAGGTTTTGAGTCAACAAATGCAGTGGGTTGGGGAAGGGAGCCCTGAAGGGGATTCCTGTCTGGGAGACATTTGCTGACAGCAGTTACTGTGACAACAAGGAAAGCCTGGGCCTGCCACAGACCCACAGGCAGCCTCTGCCTCCTGCCTGCTACCCCTCCCAATTCCAGCTCTCCCTGCATCCCCAGCTCCAGTTGCTTTCACTTATTCATTCATTCCTTCCTTCATTTACTCAATTAAATAAATTGTAGCCACTGTGTGTGTGCAGCACCTGCTTTTTCACATACTCTTTTTTGGTTCTTACAACCTAGTCAATTGCCTAATCTCCTTTTAATGGAGAAGAGAGCTGAGACCCAGCACAGTAAAGTGACTTGCTCAGGGTCACACAGATGGCAGATCTGAGATTTGAATGCAGGTCCATCAGCCTTCTGAGCTCAGCCTGTGGGCCTCTGGGCAGTGGTCAGGAAACCCAGTGCCAGGCAGTGATCTCCTTTAAGGCTGAGGTTTTACCATCTTTAGCTCTGTATCCCTGAATCTGTACTCAGTAGGTATTTGGTACATGTTTGTGCCATGAAACTTGGTTTACTTCAGAAGAAGAGGACCTAGGTATTTGGAATTCTGCAATCCAAGCTGTTGAGGGCATTTATATAGTATCTACTGTGTGCCACACAAAGATTTAAGCAATATATTTGTACTTTTTCCCCTAAAAGAGTCTGGTTAGAGAGACAGATGCTTGAATAGATAGTTAGTGATACTGTAGAAGTAAGTAAAAAGTACAGTGGAATTCTAGGTGGAAAAGGGACCTAAATCTGAAGAGCATAACAAATAAAACTTTTATAAGCCAATATAGAAAAATATCTCTATTGTTAGGAGTCATGTGTGAAATGAAGAAGAAATTGAGATGGAAGAGATGGATAGCGATCTGTGAGGCTAGCCCACAGAACGGGGATCCTGGGAAGCATGTCCTGGTCCAACTTTAATGAAGTCGAGATGCCACTTATATAACCCAGCCAGGAAATGTTACAATGATGTAATGAGGAAATAGCAAAGCGTATATGACATGCAGCAGTAGGATGCGGGCACGCGTGATAACAGGAGAATTTACCTTTGGGGACAACAGTCATTACTAATAGGTCATATGTCTCTTGGGACATTTCAAAGATGTTAGGAAGCTGGGGTACAGGTGAGAAATGTGCTATCGACCACCCTCTAGTGTAATAGCGGGGGCTAGAGAGATAGGAGGTGTGCCTCTTATCTGAAGTGCCATCTCTCTACCTGCTTCTATGACCTTAGGGTAGGGAAAGAGTTCTTAAACAACACACAAAAATAACACTAATCAAAAAGAAAAGATTGGTATATTTGAGTACAATGGAATCAAGAAATTTTGTTCTCCAAAAGATACCGTTAAGAAAGTAAAAGTAGAAATCAAACCGGGAGATTAGACCAAATAATAGAATATGCAGAAATTCAAATGGCCAATAAATATATGACAGAAAGCATGACTTGGTTAGTAGTGAAAAACATACTAATTAAGATCCCAGTGAGATTCTACTATAACCTCACTAGATTAACAAAAATATAAAAGACCCACAAAACCAAGTGCTGGTGAAGATAGGTGGGATCGGAGTTCTCAAATACCTCTTTGGAAGCAGCTTAGCAGCATCTAAATGGTCAAGTCTGAGACATGCACACTTCAAAGATGAACTATGTGCAAAAACATTCATGCAAGTATTGTTCATGAAAGGCTTCAGAACAGATCCAACAGATACTGTGGACTGGGAAAACTGAGTACAGGGGCCAGAGAAGAGTACAATGAATTTTGCGTGAGGATTTGGGGTGTTGGGAAGGTAACCTCTGTGTCAGCTTTCGAAGGATGAAATTTCCCAACCAAGAAGAGGGAGGGAAGGGTATTCTAGATAGAGACAGGCCTTCAGACACAGCACATGCCACAGGCATAGGGCTGTGAGCAGTTGCCTCTGGTCTAGGAGGCAGGTGGAGGGGTGGCAGGGAGTGAGGCAGGCAGGGAGAGAGGGGAGGGGACTGGACTGGAGAATGTGAAGGCCCATGTATCCACTGTAGGAAGTTTAGCCTAAATATAAAAGCGGGAGAGAGGAGCAAGGAGCACTTAGAGGGAGGGAGACCAGCTCAAAACTGTTGCAAAGATCCCAAGGATTGGGTTTAAACAGAGTAGAAGCATGCAGGAAGGGGCAGGATGGATTTGGGAAGCACCTTTGGGACAGACTAGATGGGTATGGAATGGACTGTGGCCACCTCAGGTCTCAATCTTGGGGAGATGGAAGAGTGAGAATACTCTAACCGGATACCCAGAGGCTGAGAAAGGAGGGAGGGAGGGCTTGAGGAAGGAGTTACAAGGTCTACTTGAAACTGGTTGCCTTATTGGCTACAGGATGGGCACCCAGGACATCGAAACGAGTTTGAACTTGGAGTAGCAGGGCTCAGGGTTATGGGGGCAAGAAGCCCTGGGTTCAGGTAAGAACATTTGGGGGTGCAGGACCAGAAGAAATCCTAGCTGGAGACCTGGAACCAAACATGGAGGTAGAAGCGGAGAAGAGGTAAGGAAAAGAGACAGCTAAGGGACGAGGTGCAAGTAAGAAGCACACTGGAAGCGAGTAATGGTGGTCATAGCAGCTAAGAGAGGAGGAAGTGTCATGAGGACTAGGTGGTCTACAGAGTGGAAACGGCACTGGAAATAGATGGGTGAGTCTGCCACAAGCAGGGAGGAGGAGTAGAGGGAAATTGGGGGCATCTCTATTTTCCCGTCAATGGCACACGAGAGAGGGGCAGGCTGGAAGACTGAAAGGGTGGTAAAGGCTGAGAACAGGAGCTGACCACCAAGGCCCAGCGGCCTGGCGGCTCAGGACGGGGCCCGCAGCCATGGCGCGCCTGGAGGGCTGCGCTGACGTCAGGGACCATAAATCTGGAATGGCACAGTTTGCACGGTTGGGTGATTTTCCTATGCCTTCTGGTAGCCTGGGAATCATGATGGGGAAAGCAGATGACTGGAACCCTTGGGGCTGGGAAAGGCAGGGTGAGGGGGTGTGGGAATTGAGGATGCCAGGGAGAATGAATGATATGGCCAATCACAGGCAGGTCGATAGGGGAGGAAGCAGAGCCAGGAAGGAGCTGACAGCCTGGCACGGAGCCTCTCCAGAGTTGAAGCTTCTTACTGCAGTTAAATGAGCAGGACAGAATAGGAAAGCTGGAAAAATCTGTTAAGGGAGGCCAGGTTTTATGGGAGGGATGGAAAGAAGCTGTGGCCGATGAGGGAGACACTGGAGTTTGAGATTTTGTGGGAGATATTCCTGGTTGCATGTAGGTGGTTGAGGAGGAGAGGTCATGGGAGAAGGGGAGCTAGGGAGCCAAGAAGTGAGGGTTGGGATGTCCATGTGGACGTTCAAGTTGCCCAGGATGATGGCAGTCGTTGGGGTATAGAGGAAGCCCTAGTGCCGGGTACCCAAGTCTTTGAAGTTGTCGGACAACCTCTAGGTGAACAGGTGACAGTGACCAGCTGGGTAAGGAGCAGAATCGGAGGTGGGAATCTGAAGGTCTGATGGTGAATGGGAGAGGAAGTGTAATAGGCAGAGGGAGGCGGGAGGAGGCTGACTCTCCAGCCTGGCCAAGTTTCACCCCCGTAGGCGCAGCAGATCATTCTCTTCTTGCCCTTCGTTACTCGTTGAGTCTGAAAGTCCCCCCTGAACCCTTAAGCATGCACAACCCCAATACTTGCTTCTCTCCTTCAAGAGCATAAGGTGGGGCTTTACCTCTTAGTGAATGGACTCAGTGTATTCTGAGGAATGAACTATGGGCACAGGGCAAGGAGAGACCTGGGCTCCAGCTCAGGACAGCGAGTATGCAAGGCTCTTCTGGCCCAAGTCACATGGTCTGCTGCCCTTTTATCATCCCCGGGGGCACACAGAGCTTTTCTGCCCTCAACTTCCACGTGGAAAATTCAACCAATGCAAAGAGATGCTGAGTATTGGGGTGTAAGTGAAAGCGATTGATCTCCAGTCTCATGGCAGCTCACTCTATCTGACACACCCCATTCCCTTCATTTACTGATCCAAATCCTGTTCAGTTGTAGGCCACCTCCTTTCTGAGCTCCCCTTCTCAACGGCAGTTACTTTGCTAGCAAGATCCTGGACTCCCTCATTTGGTATTTGTTTTCTCCACTCTTAAATGTTTCTGTGAGGCTTCCTTCTTGAAGGCAGGCCTCTGCAGGGGCCACAGGGCAGGTGTGACCTGGCCTTGGCATGGGGGAGCTTGGACCCTAGTCATAGTGTCAATGGATTCCAGTTGATTACTGGCCCTCAATGCCCAGGTTCCTACCCCACCCACAGGTAGCAGGTGGGAGAGGGGTTAGAATTTGGAGTTTCAGAAGTCTCAGGTGGCTCTAGTTGAGGTCTACTGTTGGGAGATACGGAGACGTACACAGGGACTAAGAAAACTCAGACTGGACATGTGATGGTCAGACAAATTATGAACCATGTTTGCAAGCAAGAACTAATCACTGTAAAGCCCAGGCATGTCATTAAAAGGAGTCAGGCGACAAAGATTATCACTACACTTCCCAGGACCGGCCAGCCTGCTGTTCAAGGTCCTGAGGGTTAATCACCCTGTCTCTCTATCCTCATCTCTTATCCCCCACACCCCCCTCTGTCTCTGAGGTTTGGTTTCCAGAGTTGGATGCCCGGGAAGAAGAAAATGATCGCATATTGAGCACCTGCCATATGCCAGGTACTTGGACGGTTTATTCCTCTAAACTTCTCTGTGTTGGGAATCAGTGGGAAGGAAAAAATGATTCAGGGCAGTGACCTCTGTTGACCCAGGTTCAAGTTACAGCTCTGCAGCTCACAAACGCCAGCTTGAAGATCATCTCAGCCTCCACAGCCTCATGTCCTTATCTGTAAAAAGGCTGGATCAATTTATCTTATCAGGCACAACTGATAAGATACAGCTGCTTATTGTCATTCCCACTTTACAGATGGAAACACTGTTGTGGCTTGTAAGGAGCTGTGTAGAGATTTGTGCCACTCAGGCTGCTGGCCACTCTAACACCTTCTTCCACCACTCCTTCCAGCTATGGCTCTTGGAGGGTGTGCCATGGTTTGAGGGAGGGCACTGGCAGAGATCCTATATCTCCCCTGAGGGCCTGGTGGGGGTGAGGGGAAAGGTGGGGGTTTGGGGAGCACCTGTGGCCATTAGGAACTGCTTTTATGAGCCTGTTCCACCAACTGGCTCCCTCCCCCAGGTCTGCAGCACATTGAAGCTCTTCCTGTTTGCTCCCAAGCAGATGGTGCTGGAATCTCTCTACACCAACTCCCATTCATAAATCATGGCCATTCCCCTGGTGCTGGAGCGACCATTCTAATTACAGTGGGGGAGGTGGAAGTGAGAGAGAGAGAGAGAATGTGTGTGTGTGTAGAGAAAGAGAGAGAGAATGTGTGTGTGTGTGTGCGCAGAGAAATGGAGACTTTCAGGCAGAAGATGCCATCTCCTTCCATTGGAGAGACTTCCATTGTAATTACAGTGGGGGAGGTGAAAGTGTGTATGAGAGGGAGAGAGGGAGAGAGAGAATGTGTGTGTGTGTGGGGAGAGACAGAGAGAGAGACAGAGAGAGAGAGAGAATGAATGAATGTGTGTGTGTGTGTAGAGAAATGGAGACTTTCAGGCAGAAGATGCCACCTCCTTCCACTGGAGAGACTTCCACTCCCCTTACCAGCCCACCCTGCTTTATGGAGTGAACCTAGGCCACCTGGACCTGAGGAGGAAGGCCCACCTGTTCATGTTGCATTCTGCTCTCCCATTTCTCCAGCCCCTGAACTTCCACCCAAAGAGTCACTGGGTCCAGACAATTAACCTTAGCTCCACACTTTCTGGCCCCCAGTTCTCTCCTGGTGGTAGGAGTATTAAGCAGAGGCCCAGAGTGTCCCTGATGGGTACTTGAGATGGTAGGGCAGGGGAGGTTGGAGATAGGGCTGGAGACTGCCCCAATCAGGTCAGCTCTTATCTGCCAGAGGTGAGAGTGGAGGGGCAGAGAAGAGAATGACAAGCTTGAGGGAGTCCAGGCTGGGGGACTTCTGCTGGGCACTTCAGCTCAGCCTCTAGAACTCCCTGGGTTCCTTATCTCAGGTCCACCAGGCTGTGTCTAAACATTAGTTTCATACATATTCATATGCCTATGTGTGTGAGTTTGAATTTAGTTGTGGATCTGGGGGTGTTGTGCTTGTTGTGTGTTTAAGCGGTTTGAAAACTCGAAGTCATCATAGGTGCTGTTCATACTTGTGTATGAGTATGAATGGGCTTGTGTGGGTGGGATGGGGCTGGGATTACATGTGTTTGGGTGTCTGTGGGAGGGTCTTGGAGAGTCGTCTGAGCTTAGGCTGGGAACAGAGGGGCCATGCACGTGCTGGCATCTGGCTGAGCAAATCCAGGCAAGGCTTCGACTCGCGTGGGTCCCAAAGAGTGCGTTTGGGACAGTGTGCTGCTCACAACTCAGTGTTGCTTCTCTGTGTGTGTGTGGTCCCTGTTCCCTCCACCCCCTCCATTCCAAATACCCAACTATAGAGGTGTTTCCCCGGGCTTCAGATCCTCTCTTGTTCCTTGGGCTTCACTTACAAATCTGAGCCTGGACTCGTCCCTTGTAATTCACCGTGACGGATGGGGGTAGGGGCAGGCGAAAGGCACTAACCTGAAGCAAGCCAGAAGAGGCTGTTCAGTTCCCTGCTGCCCCCCCCCCCCCCCCCCCGCCATGTGAAGGACGGTGACTGGTGACTGCCCTGGAACCTCAGAGCTAACCCTCAGTTGTTCTTGCCCAAATCTCTCTTTGTCAAGAGATCCCCATAAACGTTATCCTTTCCCAGGGGGGTCTCTTTTACCTTCTCCAAAGGATCCCTTCACCTACCTCTAGTTCTCACATGATGTTAGGTAGCACATCTAGGGGAGCCCAGTGCAAGACACCATTGAACTGGACACAGTGGCCCCTGCTTGTAAGGGACAGCTTATGGAGTTGTGGCAGGGTCTGGGGATCACTGTTTCAGTCCCGCACAGGGCAACACAGCAAGACCTAGTCCCCCAAAAATAGCTGGGCATGGTGGCACATGCCTGTCATCCCAGCTACCTGGGAAACTGAGGCTGGGGATGGCTTGAGTCTGTGGTACCCCGGGCAACGTGAGCTTGTGGTTCCACGGGCAAAAATAGCAAGACCTATTCTTAAAAAAAAAAAAAAAAAAAAAAAGACACCATTGAGAGGGAACACTTTGATTATTTCCCTGCCTTTTCCATCCCACTGCTCCCTCAACACTCCTCACAGCTGTCTCAGCAGAAAGGAGCTGGCATCAGAGTACACACGCCACATTGCCGCTTGGCTAGCTGTGTCTGTGGTCACACAGCCTTATACGTCTCTTAAGTTTCAGTTTCCTCATCTGCAGAATGAGACTTAAATACCCACCCTGCTTACCTCACGGGGTCAGGGGGTCAAGCATATGTAAGTAGCTAGAAATGATGACAGTCTATACACATGTGCCAGCTACTATTACGTCAGATTTTTCTTTTAACTCGCCAACACTATATGGTGCCGATACTGAGACTGACCCCTGGAGACACCTGAGCCTGGGTTGTGGGCTTTGACTGAGATCCTAGGTTCCACTACCCACCCTCGTTCCCAGCCCTTAGCCAAGGAGATCCCAGACCATCCGTGTCCATTCTTTACCAGCCCCACCTTGCTGCCTTGGGAACCTCTTGAGCGTCCTTCAGGCCACAGCTTTAAGGGCACCTCCTTTGGGAAGACTTCCCTGTTCTAAGCGGAGCAGGAATCTCCTCCGTAAGACTTCCGGCTCGCAGAGCACACCTCGTGGCAGCTTTATCAGGCTGCTCTGTAATTGTTTGTTTTTTCAACACTGTTTCACAATTACTGTGGCGTTTACAAACACTGACAGCCCTGTGAGCAGCTCCCCCAGCTCCCGCGGAGGTGCTGCCCAGGTGCCAGCTCCTGCAGAATCAGTCCTCCCCAGGCCGACTAGACCCCCCCACCCCACCCCAGGTCAACAGCCGGACCTGGCTCCAGGAGGCCCTGGGGTGGAAGACTGAAAGACACGAGTGAGGGAAGGGTTGGGGAGTCCGGGAACAAGACAGAAGGGGAGAGATGCTTCTCGTTAACATCTCTTTATAAAAGCCAGCGAGTTCCTACATCCAGCTGGTCTGAACTGGGGCCAATCATAAAACAGGGAGGCCCGGAGGCTGAGGGCAGCTGGCTGGCCAGTGGGCTTTATAAGGCGGTTTTATGGACTCAGCTGAGATGTGGTGATGAGAAGCCAAACTTGAAACATCCTCTTAAAGTTCGCTTTCACTCCCCCAGGCCCCCAAGCTGAGCAGAATTGAGGAGGTGCCAGTGGAGGGATGATGAGGATAGCATCATCCACCTGGGCCAAAAGGAAGTTGTCAGGGTTTGCAGCCGGAAGGCCATAAGTTAGATTTGAGGAAGGACTTCCTTCTTGGGCTGGGCTTAGCAGATAAGTGGACTTGTTGCCCTAGTACTCTGGGACTAGAGAGTGTTTACATCCTGTAGCCTCCAGTGATTGTTGTTTCAGGGGGTTACCACCTCTGCTCCCCATCTCACCTGCTATCTCCTATCTTCTCTCCTGTTCTGGACGAGGCAGAAGCTTCCGGAAAGAGACGAGAAAGAAGAACTGAATTCTGTACCAGGATCTGCTCTGGAACAAGGAGCCCAGGCTGAGCCCCTTGCCTACCAATCTGTGGGTACAGGGTCCCTGTGGCCTGAGATGAGAAGCTTTTCCCTTCCCTTTTCTTCTGTTTGACTTGTGGAAGGAGTAAAGCAAAAAAAAAAAAAAAAAAAAAGTCAGAGACAAGGGAGGAGAAAAAAAAGGTAGAAAAGAAATTCAGAGGTGAACGTCCAGGGCAGGCAGGGAGGATGATGTCAGCCATTTCCATGACCCTTCAAGGAGGTGTTAGCATCTGAGAGACATCAGCCGCCTCCCCTGCCTCACAGGAGTTCCACGCCTGGCTTGATTGGGGTTCCCCAGTTGGTGAAGGCTGTGAGTCCCAGACAGCCTGATTCCAGCCCAGGGCAGGGCATGGGCCCTGGAGAGTGCTGGGCTTTCACATGCTGGGGCCTGGCAGGGACTCTTGGCTTGGCCCTTGCAAATTCAAGTAGCCCTGGATGATCGGGCCTTGGTGTCCTTGCAGTAGGCCGGCAGCCTCCCCTCCAGTCAACAGCGCATCCCCCTGGGCCCACTGGACCTGAGCCAGCCTGGGCCTGCTCTCCAGCACTGGGCTTGTGGCCGGCTTGTCTGCTGGGAGGATTGAAAACGATGCTTTTGGGGAACTGAGAAGTCTGAACCCAATAAAAGTTTTCAACTCAGTCTTATTCAGTCTTAGTGTCCTTAAAGAGAGGGTGCCCTTTGCCTTGGGGCCACCAGATCAAACTCTGGAAGCCTTTTTTTTTTTTTTTTGAGACTAGGTCTTACTATGGTGCCCAGGGTAGTCCTGATCCCACGGACTCAAGTGATCCCCAGCCTCAGCCTCCCAGGTAGCTGGGATTACAGGTGCCCGCCACTGGTCCCGGCTGCTTTTTTTCGAGACCAAGTCTTGTTCTATTGCCTGGGGTAGTCTTTAACCCGTGAATTCAAGTGATCCCTGACCTCGTTGCCTCCCAAAACTTGGATTACAGACACGCACCACCTTGCCCGGCTCCGGAAGCCTTTAGTTCAAGCAAGATTCAACCCCCCAGATTTACAGCTCCTACCTGCTAAGAGTGGTCAAAGTCAAGAGGGGCAGCTGCCCTACAAGGTCTCCTTCCCTGTGGTCTGCCTCCTTGTCTCTGGAGAGACAAGGGAACCCCACTCTACAAGTGGGGAACCAGTGGGGAACCAGCTCTACAAGCCCCTACTCAGTTGTAGGAGGGAGTGGGGGTGACCCTGCTCCCTGGGCTTGGTCTTAGGGGTGAGCCCCTTTTTGGTTCCCCTGGGCAGGGGAAGAAAGGAAAAGAAGAAAAGGAAGTGCACATTCAGTGAGCATCTACCTGCAGAAGCTTTACATACATTAGCACATTTAATCCTCCCAGCAACCCCAAAGGGAGGATTATTATCCTTATTTTATAAGTGACAAAACTAAAGTTCATAGAGGTTAAATATCTCACTCAGGCCCACACCGCCAGTAAAAGGTGGAGCTAGGATACCAGCAGGGGTCTACTAAGCCCCAGCCCTGCTCTTGCACACCAGGAGATGATGACTTGATCACCCTTCCAGAACTTCCAGGCTGGGGGGTGTTCCCAGGCAAGCTCCGTATGCATATATGGCCTATGGGGGCCCAGGCCTCCCAGTTCTAACACCCTTCAGACGTTTCTGGACACTTCCCACTCCTGTTCCAGAGTCCTTGGGGGAAACCGGGTTGCCTTTGAAGGGGCCCCCCAGGCCCATCAGCATCTCTACTATTTCACACTTTCCCTTCAGGATCATCAGATGAGGAACAGCTGGGCCTGCAGATTTATTAGGGGTTTGCAAGTGATTCCATCCTCATGTCCCCAGCTAAGCCCTGCCCCCACTTCCATAGTAGCCTCTGGAAAGCAAAGGGAGTTCCTTTGTCAGTGCCCCAAATCCACTTAATGGGTGTGATTTTTGCCTCTCCCACTCCTCAGAGCAATTGGGAATCAGTCATACATCTCAGAAGAAGTCAGTGGGGGGGGGATGGATAGGGAGAGGGTGGAAAAAAAAGAAAAAGAAGAAAGGGAGGTAGAATGGGGA